>JBBJLR010000040.1:3342731-3367827 GCA_037577145.1 Brachypetersius gabonensis | reverse complement strand
ACCATCCTAACTTTCAGTCGTGAGTCAGCTCTCCAGCCCAACCCTTTTTCTTTGGCACGTCCTTCGTCTCCAGCATTTCATACATTCTTTTCTTCTGACTTTTCTTCTTACTCATTCTCAATTTCCACCTTGCCTCCTTACTCATTTGTTGCACTTTCCTTTTGGCATTGCTCCCTATTTTTCTTTCCCTCTCTTTCCCACTCTCTCTTTCTCTCTCTTTACAGTAATTGCATCACGCGTGCAGTGTTTCCCCCATCATTAAACAGGTCACCAAACGTATGTGTTAAATGGTGACTGACAGCATTTACTTTCATGGTGTGGGTTTAAAATTATATTTGGCCAAAATATAATTTATTTTAATGCAATTACGAACTAGATTGAGCCCAATTTATTGATATAGTGTGATGGCGGCGCATGAGAGAGTTTGTCTTGTTATTGCTTGGTACTAGAAAACACTAGTTTGAGGAAGTTCCTGGATTAAGAATAACAGACATTTAACTCTGGAATCTTTGATTCTTGACAGCTCCTCCCTCTGAGACATAGACACTAAAATGTTAATGACATTCACCAATGCCTAATAATCAAACACAGATCTGCTTGAGATTTGAAAGACCAAACAGCAGAGTTGATTTAACCCCTTTTCCACAGTAGCCATAAATCAGCGATTTTGAAAAGCTTGCCTGTTTTGGAGATCTTGTGATACGTACTTTTAAATGTATAAAAAAATATTCTTTTGTGAATTATTCTAAATTATTTACATTTTATTTTGAATAATTTATCTGATCATATTGAAATAAAACAGCCAAAGGTCTCCAGTGTCACATGAACTCTTCTGATTCCACTGACTAAATTTAACCAAATTTAAATGAACTAATTAACCACAAAGTTACTTTTTAAAACCAGAATAACATAGCACAATCTTAGCAATTCCAGTATACGGTATGATCATTGTGTTTTTAATAGATTTTCTTTACTTCTTTTACTGTGTCTTTAAAAATGACATACGTATGATAATTTGTATGTATGACATTTTCAGCATCCTTACTTTGCATTACTACATGGCAGATTGAATTTGACAGCCTCACTAATTCTACTCTACTACCTTTAAAGTGTAGACCATTATATGCAGTATTTCCCAACTACAGGGGGCAGTCTCCCTGGAGCAACTTGGGGTTAAAGGTCTTGCTCAGGGACCCAGTGGTGGTGCTGAAGGTTGGATTCGATCCCATGACCTTTTGTTCCGGAGGCAAGTATCCTACCCACTCAGCTGCCTCCACCCAAATGAAAAGTGCAGAATCCAAAACACTGTTTGGCACCACTAATCCAACTTTAAAAAAAAAAGGAATTAATGCATTAAAAAGGATTTTGCCATCGCAACACTGAAAATATAATGTCTATTGCTTGATAAGCTTCTCCAGAATGGTGAGATGAGTCTTTTATAGCAGGCCCACAGCCTGGGGTTGTAAATTACACTTTAATTGAGGGTTTGCTGTCTTGGTTGTAATGTTCTCATAAGACGTCCCGTCCCCCCGCAGGGCTTTTAAGTTGAAAGGAGTTGCTGTTTCCCCATTCTTCCATCACAGTATCTAAAGAGTGTAACATTAGCTGTACAGGTGCTCGCCTCGGGTTGCGTGTTGTCATGAGCAGAGAGCGCAGAGGCACAGCGTCAACACAGCAGTTGGCCAGGAGCGAGAAGTGACTAGGACGGAACCACAAAGCTGCTGACTGATTTGAAGCCACACTTAAATTGAGTGTAAAGCCCCTTGGAGCTGTATCGTATCGTCAATACTCGAGTGCAGCTGGCACGTCTACAAGCCCAGTGGTTTTGCTTATTCAGAAACCTTCCTAGTCACAGGTCAAGCTGTCACGGTGGCTAAATTTCACTACAGTTTGAACCAGATCCAATTTTCTTACTACACATTTCCTGTCTCTGGTTACTTCTGAATACTTTCGACTCAGTTTCCACATTCCTGCTCTCACCGAACCATGTGATATGAAGAAGGGAAAAAAAAGTCACGAAACAGACAGTCTTAGACTGAAAACTGAACTTTTGACTTGTTATGTAAGAGCATTCGGTGTCTTGGGCAAGCGAGAGGCACCATTCGCGTGAGCTACTCATACAGCAGCTCAGCTAAAGCCCAGAAAGCTCACATGTACAGTATGACAAAACTCAACCGAGCAAGTACAGTACGAGTGCGAACAACAAACAGCAATAGACTCAAGTCAGGCTGAGGCTCCTTTCTTTGGGCCCGATGTTGCCGGTGCATTCCGCAGCACACAATAGCGTAGTGTTTTCTCCAAGTGCTGTAACAGGAGTGAGCTTTAGGGCTCCTCTTTCCTCAGGAGAGCTTCAGAGAGTGGAGGAAAACCTGTTTATCCAAACACACTGTGACGGACATGCTGGAGCAGTCCATAGCAGATCTCTGCAGGAAGGCACCCACCCTAATTGGCTGTCCAAAGAAAGAATCACTTTGTTTGAAGCAAGATTTTTAAGGGCCAAGCAATGCTCAGGGGGGCATTCATACATACAAAATGCCATGAAAATATTACACCTAATATCTAACCAAATTGTGTATTTTGAATGAAGAACACTCAAAATACAAAACGTGTTCATGTTTTTTCACATAATCTACTAATGAAACAACTGAGGTGGGAAACTGAGGGAGTGCATTGGGTGGTAATGGCCTAGCGGGTAAAACACTTGCCTGTTGACCCTAAGTTTGCAGGCTTAAACCCCCCACTTTGTACCACTGTGTACTTGAGCAAGACACTTAACCCTCAGTGTCTCCAGTGGGACTGTCCCTGTCATTAATGAGAGTACGGTAAGTCTTCTGCCAAGTGCCATAAATGTAATAAATGTCATGTAATGTAATGCATTGTATTGCATGAACATGCTGGAGTGAGTTTGTGAACATTTGGTGTTCAAGTAACGCAGCTGGGTTACGCTTAATGTTTGTTTGTGACAAATGAAAACTTAATCATATCTGTCTGTTTAACTAAAACACCTGGTTTCATAATTTCAAATTAGTTAGCCCCAATTGTTTAAATGTACTCTGTACTTTTCACTACTATATTTTTGCACTCAACTATGAGCCCTTCTGATAAAACAACATTTAAACATGTTATCCTGTTTGAACTAATTAATCCACAGTGCAGAACTAAAAAGCCAGTTTACACTAGAGCTCATTTGAGAAACTCCATCATAGAGTTTAACTTCTATTGTTTTACTAAAGTTGTATTATTTCATTTCGCACAGCTTGACCACAAACACAAGAGACAGAAAGCTATTATCCATTACATCGTTGATAAAAGCCAAATATACATCAGACCTGTCCTCTAATACACTGAAAGACCAAATAAAACCTGTCCACAGCAACCTGTTCTCACAGCAACACTGTACCCAATGTCACATCACAGACCCAGACGGACTCCATATCAATGCCTATCGATTTATGAGTACTTTCCTCAATGTGACACTGTAGGGGAACAGGCTGTTACCCCAACTATACTTTACCATTCAGGATTGATGTTTGAGCTACCAGCAAAAGTGCCACCATTTGGATTGCATGCTCTACTAATGCATCCATAAACTGAAGCTTTATTGACAGCTTTGATTAAACAGAGGGCAAAACTTTTAACCAGACATATCAATAGAACAATATTTAAAAAATACATACCAAAGGTCACTCTTTCACTTACACAACAGCTGACCTGATGGGCAGAAAACAGCCCATTAAACCCCAGCGTGACTTCAGTATATGTAGCAGCCACATTTGGGACAGCAGAGCTATGCAGCTGTGTTGCAGCTGCCGTTTCACATTCAGATATCTTGAGATTGCGAATGCAGAAATGCAGGGAGATTATTTTAGGCCAACACGTACAGTGCAGTGGCAGGAAGTGGGAGTAGAGGGCACAGTTGAATAGCGATCTTCTTGTGGTCTCCTCGCACTGCATAGTCATAAAGAGCCACGAAGAATGAGGCCTATTCAGATGACTCATGGATCTAAAGCCTCTCCTCACAACTAATGAGACCCTCCACGCTCACATGCTCCTATACACCATCCTGACCGACCCACAGAGAACAAAAGCGCATTGTCCCATGCACCGACGCCATCTAATCACCAAGGCTCTTCTTCAAACTCAAACACATCAGATAAAAGTACAGCGGAACTCCAAACTGACACCATGTTTAATCTAATGTCTATGAGACACCACTGAGTAATTGCTGCCTGGCACTAAGGGGAAATAAACAAGCCAAAACACAGGAATCACTTTCACCCCCAATTCTAATGCCTTGAGAGGTTTTTACTGTTAAATCTCAACCATAAAAATGAATAGCATCTAGCGATCTGCCTTCTTAGCCCTTAAGCATGGGAAGGCTATGGCACACAATGACCAGGCCAGTAAACATCAATTGTGTTGGCAATTGACTAATAGAGCAGAAAAGAGCGAGTGGAGAATACATTAGAATATTTTTTTCCAAACCTGGTTCTAGAGTCCTTCTGCACATTTTAGTATTCTCTGTATTCTATTCAACTCACGTCAACATCAGTGAGGTGTTTTTTTTGTTTTTTGTTTTGGACAGCTCAATCCACTGGGAGGAGAACACTCACTGTTCATGCTGAGTGTTGAAGGAGAAGGAAGGCCATCCTACCCAGCCAGAGACAGTTGTACATCCAGCAATGACATCAAGGTAACAGAAACCTGTACCTCACATGCATTTAGAGAAAAGTCAAACCAACACAGTTACCTTTAAATACAATATATTCTAGTGAAATGGCAGAAGGGCATAAAAGGTATGAAAAAAATAGATCCTGGTCAAGCCTAGATCGGACGTACTTGGGAGCCCCCAGTAATGGAGCCCCAAGTAATGGAGACCCCAGTAATGGAGACCCCAGTAATGGATTAAGCTGATTCAGATGTGTTGTCAAAAAGAAAAACATGACAACATGCAGAGCAGGGAGATCCAGGAGCAGGATTGGGCAACAGTGGAGTAGAACGTTGTAGAAGAGTGTAAGTGAGCGAGATAACTTGCTCATTCTGGGGGGAAACGTTTTAGACTCTCCATGTTTGAGACCATTCTAGCATTATGCAGAAAATTCGACAAAACTTCACCAAATCACACAGATTTGGCATATCAGCCGAAGTTTCAATGTGTTGGGGGTTTGTTGGAGTATTTTGGCTCAGTGTGCTTTTTAATTGTTGGAAGTAATGCTTTTTACCCCCAAAGCTCTTATAAAAGTCACAGCTCTGAGGAACTCGGAAAAGGCACCGCAACGGGTGTTATTTCTGTGTGAGGACGCTGAGTAATTGTTTTTTGGCATCAAGAGGAAAAAGCGAAACCACAGGAATCATCAGAGTTTGTCCCAAAACAGCTTCTCAGAATAATGAAGATCTGTTTTAAACTATTTACTCACATTACCTCTGTGCAACTTGCTACTAATTCATAGAAATGGCATGTGGGCTGCAAAGCAAGTTCCAAATCAGCTACTACACCCAGTCAAATAAAAATGACTGTGAAATGACCTCGTGTGTGCAGCAAGATACGTTTGTCATATTTTGTTGAATAACAGTCACAAAATGAAAAACAAAGAATTTAAAAAATGTTGTAGTTTTCTGTTTCACTTTCATTGCATTGTCATTGTTTATTTGACTATACACTATTTTTCTTGAACTTTTAGCTATTTTAATTTCTTTTAAATCTCTATTTTATTTTAATATTCCATGTTTCCGTTACATATTCCATGTTTAAATGTTGAATTTTTGTTTGAAGGCATGTTAAATTCTGGCTTTATTCTTCTGTACTGTTTTAATTAATGCATTCTGTTTAAATGTATGTTAAAACTTACCATTATTCTCCTATAGTGATTTTATCATTTACTTTTATTGCCTGTTTTTCTTTTTCAGCTTATTTTATGTCTGTGAAGCCCACTGAATGACCTCTGTGTATGATAATGTGCTGTATAAATAAACCTGCCTTGCTTTGCCATTTATTTTGCAGGCACACAGGGGAAAAAGGCTATTCCATAAACTACTTCTGGGATTTGAGCGGGATGCTGTGAGCGCTCCAACTTGTTCACATGATAAAAAGCTAGGGGTTCTGCATCGCTCACGCTACGCAGCGGTAGTGTGTGTGTGAAACAGGCCTCAGGGTGATCCTACAGAGTGACGGGGCATTTTCTTAACTCATCTTTAAGCAGGGCTGATACAGTGCTTACTGTTGACTGCACACAGAATGTAACCTTGCCTGCAGTCACAGCTGCCCTCTGTCACACAGCATCCACTGTATTGATTATAAAGCTGCCCAAGTTAGACACTGGGAAAACAACAGCCTACGCTGGTATAAATTGGCATGAACACTGAATCAGCAGGTCAAAACTTCCACTGAAGTCTTCAAAACACATTAGTGTGCAAAATCACAGGTGCAAATTTAAAGCCATGTTTCTCAGCATGTGATAAAGTGTCTTTGGGCTCACAAATTAACATGAGAATAAATGCAGGATTTGTTTTGTGTGTAAAAAAAGCTGATATGTTGTGAGCTGGTGAGAACACAGGTTCAGTTCCAGATTCCTCCAGCTGTTGTTTGGATTTGTGAAATTCCATCAGTAGCTCCTGATTTAATTTAATGAAGGAGTGATGGACTCAAACCAGGTTTCTGATGGACTTCCACAAGGACCACATTGATATACTGAACATAACTATTTACTATATGATGTAATTTGTATTTATTCTTTATTTAGTATATCTATTCATATTAATGTTAAAAAAGAATGTAATCACTATGTAATCAGTTTTTAAATATTTTCACATGTGCCTAAGACTTCTGCACAGTACAGTGTGTCAGTATTTTTCTTCACAGAAGAGCGGAAAAGTGATGCTGAGAGACTCAAGGGAGGATTACACCAGCCCTGCAGGCCCTCAGCCTCACCTCCAACTGCAGCACTAACATACCATCACAGAACCCCTGTAGATTCAACAGGGCTTGTGTGTGTGTGTGTGTGTGTGTGTGTGTGTGTGTGTGTGTTAGTGAAGGGCAGGGTGTGTGAGCTTGGCTGGGTGCCAGGGCAAGCCTAAACCCACTGAACCCATCACACACTGCAGAGGCTTATAGAGGCCTTTGTCTCCAGGCCTGGCAGCAGTTACTTCACACACACACACTGACACTGTTGCAGAAAGGTGGCGGGGGGGGGGACTGCTGGCAGCTGACATGGAGTCAAATTATTTTACAGTTTGGAACTTCCACACAAGACATTTATGCACAAGGTAAGCCATTAGATCACTGATGCCATAGTGATGAATGGGGTGGGCTGGCTTAAGGCTCAGTGACAGCAAGAGAGAACTTCTTAACATCTGCTGGGATAAAAGTGAGGTCAAAGGGAACCATTTCTTAAAGCTGAGAACAATTACTGCTACTTTAAAATCCTTCCCAAGACACACTTCACAGGACGGGACTAATGTATGTTGAGCACCACTCATAGCATACGCCCACGAAACTTCAGCCAGCTAAAATATCCAGATGAAAATGATCAAAATAGTACTTGGTTCTGAATTAGCAGAATATTCGGACTAAAAAAACGCCATCTGACGTCAGAATGTGAGATTCAGGTGTAATGAAACATGTTTGACAGCACTTTCAGTAATGAAACCCACTCAATACACAAAACAACAGTACATCACATACACAAAGACTAGATGAATAATGGCTCCATATTGTCCAGGGACTTTGACTGTATTGCACTCTCGGACTCCTGGTCATGAAGGGCTGTGACAGCACTTGGGTCTGAACTCCATACTGCATGTTGCACCTTCTGGGAGCCCTATATTTAATCATTCATCTGGAGCTACAAAATTGGGTTTGCTGAGCTCAAGTCCTTGGTGTCTTATTGTAATAAAAACACAGAAGGCAGTTTTAATTTCAATATTTCAAACAGATGTTTCAAATGTATATCACATTTTGAAATTTGCATAGTTAAGCTCTCTTTAGTCCAAATTAAACTGAATTTTCAAGGTTGAGTAAAAAAAAAATAAAAGGCAAAGAATCTATGGTAAATTAAACCAAAGAAATGTGGTCCACCTCAGATAACTGGATAAGCGTTTTTATTTTTGTACAAAGCTTTTTTTTACCATTATATATTGGGACAAAACAGCTTTATAAAAATCTTAGGCAAGTCCCCTAATGAGCAAGCCTTGGGTCACCGAGGCAAATTCCTTATCCACGAGAGCTAGCTATGCGCTTCAGGCCTCTTGATACTTATCTAGTTCCTTATACTCAAACAGGCTGAGAGAGGGGCCCTTGAAGGAAAATGCTAAACTAAAAAAAAAAAAAAATCTAAAATCAAGTGGCCTTAACTGCGCATGACAAACCTCAAGGCGCTAAGATGACAGAAGGACAATATAAACAACAGCGTGTGATTTACACTCCTCATGCCTCCCTCAAACAGGCAAAATTATAGGTGAGCAACCTAAGCTTGGAATGGCTGAGGAATTTCTGTGGAAGTGGAGTGAAGAAACTGCATGCCATTCCCACCCTGAGGGAGGGAGGGAGGGAGTGTGCATGTGTGTGTGTGTGTGTGTGTGTGAGTGTGAGTGAGAGAGAGAGAACTGAGCATGTGTATTGCGGATGTGAGTGAAAACGCCAGCACATTCGATGCACTTCATGCAGCAGTCATCACTACCTCACTGAACACTCCTCCTCTTTGCTCTTAAAGCAGCCTCCAGCCAGCCTTTTCTGGAGTCGGCCCGGTATAAACAATGGGCATGAGTGAGTAGCCTCGGCTCGGGGGGGTGGTGGTGCTGGTGGTGTTAAGGGCAAGGCAGGGGGGGTGTCTGCTCAGGGCAGGAAGGAAGAGGAAAGCCAGGCCAGACACGGCAGGAAGTTTAGGAAACACAGGCGGCGCAGAGAGGAGCGTCCCAGAACCAGGCAGGAATGCAACGCGGCCAAAGACATGAACGAAAAACACTGAGGCCTGCTCTAAATACTCTATCTGAGAGTCATCAAACTGAGCTCAGGTTGCAGGAGTGGACACATCAGCATGTGAGGGCATAATGAAAAGTAGTATTGACACCGTAGCTTTTAGCTTAGCATTTTTCTCAAACCAGGTCAGTTATAGTACTCTTGTTAATAGGTTTCAAGATTCTGCATTCTTAATTTGTCCCTTACATTGTTATACAAGTACAACATAAAATGACCAACTGAATCAACCCATAAAGCTGTGATAAAAGTAATAAAATAACTTTAATTAAATAGAAATATTGAAAGGCTAAAGTAAGATAAAAGTTTACAGAAAATGAGAATATTACAAACAATACACGTCTTGTAGCAACAGATCAGTCAGAATACCCATGCAGACTCCTGTCCACTGCTGAAAGGCAACAGAGTATCAGAACTAGACCATGGAAGCAATGGAACAAGGTGGTCTGGTGATGATGAATTACAGTGGAGGCGGTGTGGTGCTCTGGACAATGTAATGCTAGGGAACCTTGGGTTCGGTCATTCATGTGTATGCTATCCATACCACCTTCCTAAAAAGTACACTCCACAAGTATTTCCTAATGGCAGTAACCTCCTTCAGCAGGATAATGAACCCTTCTACACTGCAAACACTGTTCAGGCATAGTTAGAGGAAAACGAAGAGTTAAAAAATGTTGACTTGGTCTTCAAACTTCTCCAAATTTCTAGGCAAACTGGTCCAATCCAGGACCCACTTACAATATCTGTTTTGGCAGCACAAGGGGGACCTTCTCAACATAAGGCATAGTTTTAAATGTTATGGCTGATCTGTGTATGCTATCCTATAATGCTACAGGCACACGAAAAGTCGCTAGACCGGTTTAAACAGTGGAAATCATCCCAATTTATGTTGATTTAAAAAAAATTGTACAGCATAAAACCAAACTGTATTCAAAGCAATGAAACATGACCACATGCATCGTAAGAGCTCCACTTTCCACTTATTTGTAAAATGCGCTTTAGAGGGGGGAACCCTGCCTAAAACAATATTTAAACAACCAGAATTAGAGATCTATTTTCACATGCTAAGAGAGGGATTGAGACTGATTCTACTCAAGCCCAATGTGGCGTCTCTCGGATCCTTTAGATGAAACCAAATAATGGAGCAGATAAACTGCTCAAACCTTGTTTTCCTTTCTCACACAGCACATCATACTACAAATTCCACTCCATAACGAGGTTTGGTGATTGTCGCAAGGGGTCCATTTTCATTTCCCAGCAGAAACGTCTACATGTAACATGATTCATGATACCCATCGGCCCACAAAGTGTAAGTTATGGAGGGAAAAAAAACAACATTCTTAAGAAACAGAAAGTTGTATGTTAACTGACAGGGATAACAAGGTGATTTGGTTGGAATGGGATGGTAGCCGGCATAGCAAACTACACAAATACATACTCCAGGTTCTTGTATACTTTGATAGCCTACAATATTATTGGTTGTTTTTAGAATAACTGTCATACTTATCCTGGTCATACATTTCCATAGTGCTACAGAGCATAGTTTTGGTGTGGGAGGCAGTAGACTAAATGGACAAAAGTATTGGGACACACCTGTTTTGCAATGTTTGGTTTAGGCCCCTTTCTTCCAGTGAATAGCAATCGTAATGTTTTAGCAGACCAAGACATTTTGGACAATTTTGTGGACACAGTTTAGGGAAGAACCTTTTCTATTCCAGCATGCTTGTGCCCCAGTGCACAAACCATGATTGGAACAATTCAGCGTGGAAGAACTTGACTGGCCCACACAGAGCCCTGACCTCAACCCCATCCAACACCTTTGGAATGAACTGGAATGGAGATTGGGCGCCAGACCTTCTCGTTCCAACATCAGTGCCTGACCTCCTAAATGTTTTACAGAATAAATGGGCACAGATTCCCACAGAAACTCCAAAAACTTCCAAGAAAAGAGGAGGCTGTTATAGCTGCAACATGGGGACCAACTCCATATTAAAGTCTATGGATTTGAATGCAATGTCATTAAAGACTCTGTTGGTGTAATGGTCATATGCCCCAATACCTTTGTCCATATAGAGTATTGTAGTTCGTTTACAATGCTTACTGACTGATATGTTGATTCTAATAAATCTGAATGTTCATATCCACTGATGCAATTATCATTAAATGAGCCAACTGAAATAAACACAAGATGATGGCAGTCTACCAGAACATCCATGAAGTTAGTATTAACACACGTTATGAATCAAAGATGCCCAGAAAGAAAAGAAAGAATAAGGGTAGGGGTGGAGAATCGAAACTGACTAAGTAGCCTGCGACTGTAAGATAAACCTCACTCTCTGCAAGGCCAAGAGTCTCCCAATGGAAACAGTGTAGTGATACTGATAATTATTATTGTAGTTCAGTCCATGTTGATTGGAGCAGAACTGGCCTATGCGTTCCCACAGCCACTGGGGCTGTTACCCTGACCAAGCGAATGCCGGATCCCCGCTGTCGGCCGCAGGCGAGAGTATGAGGTTACACACACAGGGAGATAGAGCTACTCACAGGGGGTGGCTGAGCCCCCTGATATGGGCTCTCTCAGCAGTATCACTGGAAAGACTGTCACGAAAGCATCAATCAGAATCACATTCTACAGCAAAAGGGCAAAAAACTCAACCGTAACTCGACAAGCACGAGCTGATGAAAAACAGGTGAGTTCCAATGCGGTACAAGATTAACTGTCTTCTGTTTTTCTGTCTTTTTTATGAGAACTTACTCCCAATTATTGCATCATTTCCTCAGCTACTTGTGCCGTTACCCTCATGCATCGGTCTAGTCCTTCAAATCTTCGGAGATCTTGCAGGGGAAAATATTTGGACGCTGTTGCCAAATCTAATATACTTTATCAGCCCACATAATTCTCTTTTGACTTGCCTGCGGAATATGGTGAAATTAGGATGCTTTTCAGCTTTATCAGCTGTAACTTATCCTTATTAATCCTTAATAGGGCATTAAGAAGTCAAAAAAGACAAGGTGCTGTATCATGATAAACCCTTTTGGATGTGTCATGAGCTAAAATATTTGAGTTATGTCAGACTACCTGCTTTATGGAAGAGGGGGCACCTGAATCTCCACAGGCTTAAGACTTATCTCCTGTCCAGCTTCAGCTCAGGGCTACAGCTGGGCCTTTCGCGAAGCACAGTAGTACGGTTTACTTTGGAACAGGTCCCATGCATATTCCAACTCAGCAATTAAAAAGGCATAACACTGCACCCTGATCTCAGCCTACATTCCTCCGAGGTGGGCAAAAGCCATTCTTCTGCCAATTCCAGAAATACCTCATGATTCCATTAATCTGACTTATTAACAGCATTCAAGCATTCAGGCACTGAGCTGGTCTCCTGCAATTTGCAAGCAACTAGAGCTTTAATCTAACATGAAATTCTGGAACCCAAATAAAGGCCAAGAATTTTCGGCCTGAATACCACCCACCATCAACATCAACAAAACTGTCCAAAACTGGCCCAAGGCGGCTTATTTTCAGCCAAACTGCAAAATAATAACAGCAACTTTTATCCTGTCTGGAAGTGACAATGCAGAATGTAAAGCAATACAAAAGCAATACACACAATGGGGCAAAAATCATTTGATTTTTCCTTTTAACAAATGTATTCAAACATCTCAAATGTTAGTCTGCATAAACCTTCCATACTCTGCTCAAACAGGACTATAGCAAACCCTGCCCAACCCTAAAGCCCTTTTTTACATAGATTCTATAAAAATACTTTGGCTCAACACATGACATGTAGTTGTACTTTTTGCTGTTCTGTCTGAACCAATTCACAGGTTTTTCCCTGGTTGTGTCACCAGCGTGGGCCTCGGGAGCTTTTGGCAAAATTCTACTGAAAACATGAGTGTGTAACTCCAGCATGTTAGTTGGAAAAGGTAATAAAAGAAGAAAGTAAAACTAAAGCAGGGGAAAATTAAGGGTCAGAAATAGTCTAAAATGTCTAAAATGAAAAAATGGAAGGCAGAGTATGAGAACCAGTCATAAACCTTACTGAAGCCTGACAAATATTTGGAAAATTACGTCCAATGCCAACTGAAGTGAGCATTCGAGTCCAGTCAGGTTTCAGCGGACGGCTGTTAGTGGTGAAGTAAGAATGCGTGCATTCCTAACACCTTGCCACAGTTGCTGGTAGAAGAAATCTAGAGAACAGGTGGTTGTAACTGCAACACTCCCTGTTTGCCAATCACATGCCCAGCATTAGCCTGGCTGGGGGAGGGGGTGATGAACTTGGCTGAAACGCCCCACCTGGAGCTCTAAGAAAGGAGGCCAATCTGATTAGCTCAGTGACACTGAAGCAAACACAGGGATTCTCTTCACTCCCCTGCTGAGCGCTGAAGGTATTTGTTTGCTGGGCTCTGGACCCCACACTGGACTAGCAGTGGAAATAGCAGAGTGCTGTGCCAAGACAAACATGACGGGACGCAAATATTTTGCTATGTCATTTAAACACACTGCACATGACCTGGACGCCGCCCTGCGAGAGAGTGACATTTGACCCGAGCGCCCATAATAAAGGCAGATCAAATTAGCCCATCTGACCAAGCCTTAACCCGCTCAAGCTGTGTGCCAAACAAACAGCCAAAACTCAGGCGATTCAGCCCTTAAACCTTCATTATGTTACACACGATTGAGCACAAAAGCTACATGCCACAGCTCACAGAGAGGAAGTAGTTCAGCGAGGGCCGGCGTAGAGAGCTCAATAAAGGCTCCGCCGAGGGAGGAGCACATCTAACCAACGATCGCATAGCTGCTACCGCCCCACTTTTCAAGACATTGTTGTGCACAGTTCATAAGTCATTTACTATGCCACAGGCAGCATTCCAGAAAGACAAGAGCTTTATTCTTAGCACGGCCGCGACACTGATCCTCTTTCAGGCCCGGTATCAGAATGCAGTTCAAACAGTCACATGCCAAAGTTAGGCAGGGACAAACGCAGAGGGAAGAAGCAAGGCTCAGGGTAGAGTGTCAGCAGGAGCCAAGCCCACACAAAAGAGCAAGCCTAAGACAAAGCTGGGGCTGCGAGAGGTGCAAACACATTCCAGAAAATACATCGTTTGAATACAGAACATCTATGGTCCTTCCAGGTTATCCATATATTATCAAAACATCTGCTCCATCATGCTGAAACATCTGTTATCCATTTAGATATCTTGTTTTAATTCATTAAAATCTGCCCCTGGGGTTGTTTGGTCTCCATGCTGGAGAGAGTAAAATGCATCAGCAAGTGGAGAATTCCATCATTATTACAGAACGCAACAATGTCTTTATGGTGGCCAACCAAACGAAAAAAAAAATATGATGAAACGACAGCCACCCACCAAGCTGACACGACAAAAACGCTCGCGACTCTCGACAAAATGGATCAGCAAGTGGAACTGGAGCTTCATAAGAGCCACTGAGTATTTCATCATTAAGTACAGAAGGCAACAATTCAACATCAGTACAGTATAACAGTACTGTGCATCCTTGGTTGCCCGCCACTCAACAAAATGACAAATTGGGAAATTGACAGATGCCCTTGAAAACACCACTGAAACTCAATGCCTCTGGAACCAACAGGAGCACTGCCGTATCGGACCAATGGGAGACCTGAATCTGAGATAGCACACACAGCAACACTGTCTGATGCCATGTTGCTGGCTCTTTATAAGGGCTAATATTTTCATTATAAAAAAAAATTGTCTCAGATTTAATATTCTACAAAAACAAGAAAAAACACTACATGATAAAACATCACTAACATAAAACAGTAGTGAGTTTCCAAATATAAATCTACAGCTATAAAATGTATGCAGTTACAGCCTTAAGAATGTACATAAAGAAAGAACACATTTTAAGGCTTCTTTAGTGGTTAGACAGACTGCTGCTGTTCTGTTACTGTTACATGCTTGCTAGGTTATACATTATAGTGAAACGTAAGGTAGCAGTAGTGATGGAGGCCGAGAGGCATATACAGTCTGATTTAAAAAGGTCAGTCACGGGTCAGGAGCTCTGCTCAGGAGACACTGAAACTGATAACCAGACTGCTTATAATTTAATTCATATCGAGCAAACCATTTCAAGTAAAATAACCATGGCAATTACAGTGACCACAGAGTCTGAGTCTGCCATAGTATTTGGCAGGGATGGGGGTGCATGTACAGGCCTCTGGCACGAGTTCTGGGGCAACTGCTTGGCAAACGGTCAGGTGCTGGACCTGCTGCGCTTGCGGAAATGCCGAAAGAGCATCTGGAGTCACTCGCGTGACCTAAATAAGGAGTCTCCTGTTCCCTCCACAATGCACTTGGATTTGGGAGTGGAAGGGAGGCTGAAGTGTGATGAGGGCTAATCACTGTGCACCACAGCAATAATTTAATCATACCAACTTAGGCAGGCCTGGAAAGTGAGACAGTGAGTTCTGTAAATCTAAATGTAAAAGAATCAAGTAAATATCCAATACATTTCTACCAAAAACTGTCCACTCAAATGAGGGGAATGAAAATGTCTATAATCCACAGTTTTCCCCCTTAAGCTCCACTTCTGATATTTAGGTGGTTTCATTGACAGTGTTTTTCCATTGTACACCACTATTTTCCAGTAGTTACTGCACCTATAAGGCACACATACATGACCTCCGTTCTGATTGGCTGCCCTGTAACGTGTCTAGTTCAAAAAGCTGTTCAAGCTGAAATTCTCCGTTCAAAATCACAGATGAGTGGGTCTAAACATACTGTAGGACAAAAAAAAGATAGACATATGTAATAGATACACCGCTTCTTAAGACATCATGTGATTTTTTAAACAGGCTGATTAAATTTGCATATATATGCATAAAAGGAATAAATGGTAGTTCATGTAACAAATCTTATCTGGTTTAAAAAACAAAACAAAACAAATACTATTACATTGATTTGGATCTTTTAATTACTAAACCCAGGCCATTATATCAGCAGCCCCAGGGAGGTGAAGGGGATGCAGAAAAAGGCACAACACAAGTACAAGAACAGAATGTTCGTACAGTACCAGCCTTCATTACCATCACCAATTTCTATGGCTCTGATTGTGCTTGTCCCACAGCATGGCAGATAAGGCATTCCAAGAAAAGGGAAGAGGATTTACATAGAGACTTTGTAACACTAGTGTGAGCTGAACGGTGCCATTCATGAGTATCTTTTGGGAAGAATGAGTCAATACAGCAACACAAAAGCATTCATACCCCACCATGGAAAATCGTGTGAACCGTTATATAGTGGAGCCTATCGTTAGCACAATTATGAAAAGCAACAGAAACAAAGAGGCTTGTGAACCCAGTAATTCCGTGCACTAAAGCATGTGAGGGTCACAATGCCCTGTAAAATTTACCAACTTGTTTTCCCATTCAGTGGAGATGGGTTTTACAGGAACAAGACAAGTGTGGTTCAGTTTTACACGGAGGCCACTTTGCTACTCTGAACAAAAAAAAAAGATGAAAGTAGTGTGGTCCTAAAGTAGTCCAGGCAGATGGAGAAATCTCCAGAATGAAAAAGTGCTCGTGCCTGTTTGAGTGAAGCCACACAGTGACCAAAGGTCTGTGTGGAGGCATGAAAGCACCCTGGGAATGCAGTCTGACTTGGCCAGGGAGGACACCAGCAGCCGGCCAGGCCAGATAAGGTCAGCCTGCCACAGTCATGCTAATGAGCCTGCAGTACATGCAGCACAGCAGAGAGAAACAACATCATGCAAAAAACAATTACCAAGGCTACTCTGAGTATATCGTCATTATGGATGACCAATTCCCAACTATTTTTCCATCCCTCACTCATATAACACCATTTATTTGTGTAAAGTGGCCCCTTACAGTCACACATGAACACACCACAGCACACATTGTGAACAATGCAAAATTCTGTCTCTGCATTTGACCAGTTCACCAAGTGAAGCAGTCAACTGCCAGCAACACACCACATGCCACATGCAGACCTTGTATTTGAAACCATAGCCTTCTGATGGCAGGGACAACTCCTCCAACCGCTAGGCCACCAGCTGCACCAACTACAACTCAAAGAATTTAATGAAAAATAATCTGATATTTCTTTAATAACTGAATAATAAGCCTAGGGTCAAAATAAGCTTAATTGTTGGCCCACATACTGGAGAAACCTTTTAAAGACCTTCCAAGGCAAAAGACAGAGTGACGGTGGTAAAGCAAGTCAAATATCCCCAGTTTGCTTTTATTTCCAAATACAGTCACGCCTTGCGATGAGGTTTGCAGCTCCAATGATTCTTCTCGCAGAAAGCCGATCCCAAGATCAGATGATGCACGAGAAGCCTTTTGGCATCAATCAATTCCAATTCCTCTCTGCCAAGAGAATGAAAACAACACTTTCCATGTACAGCAAATCCCCCAATCTCTGCTGACCCACCCAGAGCTGGCAGTAATTCACAATAATCCTGCTAGCGCATTAAGCCTAATGACAGGCGGCATTAAAGCTTCATTGCAGGCTGCAGGCAGGAGCAGGCCATGATGTGACCCCGCCTGACACCCAGATGGGTCCGACTGGAATGTTTCAGTTGGCCAGGCATACACCAAAGAGTTGGGAGTGGAAGCCCACCACAGGAGCTTGCCAAAGCCCTGAGATCTTCTCTTTACACACACACAGCAAAGTTTCATCCTTATCCCAGTGTCTGACCGATACAGGGTTTTCAAGTACCACTGCTCTTGGCGATACGTAGAGAAACCAAAGGACGGGATCATGCCTGATGGGTCAAGACAACAAAATGTGGATGTTCTGACAAATGAAAGTATTTATATAATCCAACAAAAGTAAATTATTTGTCAGAATCATTCATATAATGCAATCTTTAATCCTGTGACATCGCTAGACCTGTGCATTAAACATATAGCTAATGCAAATAGCAATACAATGGCAAAACTAATGGACCTGTGTTGTAGTAAACTGTTAAACCAGAATTTTCTGGTGGAAAGGTGTATTTTTTTTTTCTTTTTATCTTTCACTTTTTCCCCCCAGAGTCAAGGAAACATCCATTCTTACACTAGAGCAGATGAAACACTGAGGCTTTGTCAATTAAAAGGACATGATAAAGTAAACGGTCATCTTAAATTTAGCCATGAATCTATAAATAATCCAGTAATAAACAACAGCAAATGTCACATAAACTTTACAGTCTCAGGCCGTAGTACCCACTTCGTTCTGCTATTTTGTCCCAGGCCATTTAGCCTGATGTCGGATGAAACCTGAGACTTAAGCAGTGTTGTCTGATGTCTGAAACCTGACGCTGCAGTCTGAGAATGTTCTAAAGAGAACATCATTACATAGGCAGCTTTATGTACAGGCATTACACATGCCGGCCCCGGCGGTTTAATGTCAAATACCACATTACCCAACATATGTTCACATATGGGAATACTTGTGTCTTGCTATGATTTGCATGAAAAACAAAGCAGTAAATACACAAATTGTTTTTTTGTTTTAAAACTCGTGGCAAATGAGTTTTTACTATTACTGAAGCCTGTGCCCAAGTTTAAAAACACATGCCTAAACAGCATTTGTGCCAATTTCATGCAGAACTAATAAGCATTAAAGGTACTTACAATGAAAAAATTGGCATGAGCACCTTAGTTTATCTGTAATGATCAGCTCTCAGGTCTCACAGTGTGAAGAAAGCTCCCAGTAAAAAAAAAAACAAAAAAAAACAACAACAACTTTGTTGTTACATTAAAGAATATTGAGATCAGAGACCTGTCAAACACAGGGACATCTAAAAGCAACACTCACTTCAAAGTTCATGCCGTCATACTGAATGGCAACACCTTTTTTTAAGGAGTCTCGACTCTCTAATCACTGCTGATTGAGGAGAAGGTGTGTGGAGATGATGAATGCCACCCTCCAACGCACAAACACAAGCCAGTGGGCTGAAGACTCTCCAAAATACTGTATCATGGCGAAAGGTTTTCTGGCTGATTAAGACTCTGTGAACGTTACTCCTAGCTGTGATTCATTGGAACATAAAAGGCAGGGCTATCAAAGCTACCGAACTGGCAAAGGCCCAGAAGAGAGAGGTATTATTCTCCAGCAAGCATTAACATAAATAGCCTCCGAGCACCTTTACAGCTCAGAACAAAAACGATGCGGAAGGAGCCGACAGCGATTCAGGCTATTGCAGTTTTCAGCGCCTGTGAGGGAGATTTCTGCTATGGCCCGTTTCCGCCATGCTTCCCTAATAGCAGGGTAGCCAGGATACGGCAAAGGGCTTGAATTAAAGGCTTGAACATATGCGGCATTTCACACGTGCAACCTAACCAACGCGATGCAGCTGCCATTCTCACGTTCAGATGTAAGAATGCAGCGTTACTTAACAGGGTCATGACCCCAGCCTCAGTATTAAAAAGAGAAAAATAAAGAAAGTAAATAAATACCAAGTACACAAACTAATCAGTGAAACTGTTTAAATTGTTCAAATCCACCAAAAACTACTCAACACATTAAAAATGATGCACTCAGGCAAGAGCAGCTCACTTGACTAAATGCTCTAGACACATTTCTCAGTAACGTCACTCCTTCACTATGAGGACAGCTGAGTCTGCAGTAGACTTTGGCAGGGCAGTGGCAGGGAGGAGTGACAAATGTGTCACCTTCTCAATGAGTGAAGAGAGCAAGAGCAACCTGCAAAGCTGCTGCTGAGGCCGGCCTGGGCGCTGCACCCATCCAGAGGCCGCATTAATCAGTAAAAGACAAACACGTAATCTCACTGTGCAAACAATTAAGGCCAGTCCTCTCCACTTGAAAACCACTCAATAGTGCCAGGGAGTTGGTCATTAACCTCCGCGCTTAAACATTACCTTTCTTTCACCAAAGCACTCCAGAGAATTCCATCAGACAAGCTTAGCGATGCGCTACTCCAGAACTTTATAACGTATAATATTTCTACAATGTTTTAATAAGCGGTTTACAGTTCAAGTAGCAGTTCAGATGTACAAAATAAGCTCAGAATCATTGCAATATTTCTCACCAGATACAAATTATACATACAGCTACACTAGAGCGGGGCAATATGACAATATGTAACAATATGACAAATTACAACACATGCATCAATATGATTTCCTGAGCATACTGTGATACAGTTAGTCTTTATAGATTTCACACACTGCATTGCGCTAAATCCAGTGTTATTAAATGTGGAACCACTGTCTCTTTTGTTTCTATGAGAT
The DNA here is from genome assembly GCA_037577145.1 of Brachypetersius gabonensis. Classification (NCBI taxonomy): domain Eukaryota; kingdom Metazoa; phylum Chordata; class Actinopteri; order Characiformes; family Alestidae; genus Brachypetersius; species Brachypetersius gabonensis. The sequence goes on along the minus strand of JBBJLR010000040.1, from coordinate 3,347,616 downwards.
TATTAAATGTCAGATAAGAATATTTATTGCAACTTATTGTGCATGGTAAGAAACTTTTGAAGGGCCAAGATATTTTTCCCCCTATTCAAGCCTTGTTCAAAAAAAATATATAAAAAAATCATGCCAGCTCTCTCTTTATTCCATTTTTGTAGACAGCCTGTATTATTGGTGAAATAAACCAACAAGCGATCATATAAAACAGAATGTAATGGTTGAGACTTTTTAATGGCTTTTCATTAAATAATCAGATTATAACCTAGTCTAGTAGCTTCCATCATACTGTTTTTATGGAATGTTTTCATTGCGAAACTGCACAGCCATAGAAATCCCATGTGATCTTAATGATGAAGTGAGGAGATATTAAGGAAATCAAAGACTGTAATGCCAAGCACACACAATTAAGGCCTGTTTGAACTCTCAAACACTCCATGAGAACGGCCTGTCGAGAGTTTCCCCTGAAACTACGAGTTTAATGCCTCAGTACACAGTGGAGCTTACGTAAGGAAACTGTTGCCACCTTTAATCTCCGGGCAGCTGCATTAAGCTGCTGTAAGGCGTTGCATAGCGTGGGTGTAATCTGCCACTGTAACAGCTGTATCACAGCCCTGTTTAGAAATAATAACTCCTGTGTCATCAGGATTCAGCGCTTGCTAGATTTCTGCTGTTGTGGTGGACTAAGACCTCAGAGATGGGGAGGCCCCAAGGCCAAGCTCCTTAAAGATTATTGACACTTAATATATAGCTTTTAACAGATATGATCCTACCATGCATCGGTCACTTAATCTCAGGAGCTAGGACAAGACATTCAGATTTATGTACCCAGTTACTCTTAATATAGACAATAGAAGGCGTTTTAGAGCCACACAATATATTGTTTGCTATTCATTATTGCAATTGTTTCCAAAACAGGTCTGTCACAAATATACAATTGTCTGATCACAATTAAGTACACTGACTGCTAGTGATGTGGATAAACCTGCAGGACCTGCGGGGAGGTCAGTTTATTAGAAAGATTTGCAGGTGAGGGCAGGACAGAGCAAAAGAACGTTCATACTAAGCTATAAATAACTTATAGGAACATTGGCTGGGCGAGGCAGGTTGGCTCTCATAAGTCAGATGTGTCATAAAAAACTTTGATCTACGAACCACTACAGATCGCAATTATTACTTTAGAGGGCAGCAGTGAAAGAATGGTTTTCCCTGACTGTGAGGATCTTGAGAAATCACAGTTCCAGATGCTTCTGTAGGCGTTCGATGAAAAGAGCACTCATATAATTCAACTAAAAGTTAATTACATTGATCAACGTAGAACAGGCTCATTGTAATAACATCATAATGTTGATTCACAATTGCATCCAGAATATACTGAAAGGTGTACCATGATCGCAATATGCAGAAGTGTAATTGCAACACTAGTGTTTTGTCAATGCAGCACAAGCAAAATCTGAAGTTTATTTGTTTCAACCCTTCAACCCAGACAACCTTTTTAGCAGGATTATGTATGGTTTAAAGTTAGTTTATTAATAGTTAATTAATTAGGTCAAACAACAGTGACCCATTGCATCATAAAAATAAATGACCAGCACAACGTCTGACTGAAAAACAAGTTAACAGAAAGAAATGAGGTTTAACTGTATGGAAGACCTAATTAACAACCATTACTAATATAATTTAAAATCATTTTAAAGATTAGATTCACTGCAAGGTGGTATTTGATGATATAGCTTATAAACAGTAGGATAAATAAACTGGCGTCCTGGTGTTCAAGTCAGTTCCAAGTTAATTCTGATCATCTCTTATCTTACCTCCAACACTGGTCCAGCTCCAAGAATGATCTGCTCCACTCCAGAAGCAAACCCCTTCTGGCTGAGCGCCGTAAGGTGATGGATCAAGAAGTTCGTGCTCTGGGTCTTGCCCGAGCCGCTCTCCCCAGAGATCACAATGCACTGGTTCTGCTTTCGCTGGAGCATAGCATGATAGGCCACATCCGCAACTGCATAGATGTGTGGCTCCAGCTTCCCCAGCTGGTGGTTATCATACATCTTGACATATTTGGGGTTGTAGATGGGCAGGAATTTGAAGGGGTTGATGACTATGAGGATGCTCCCCACGTAGGTGTAGATCTTCTCCTGCTTGAATCGGCTCCGGAGGTTGTCCAGCAGGGTCTTCTCGTTGAGGTCAGGCAGGTTGCACAGGTCGTCGTGGTCCTTCTGCATCGGCTGTGGCAGGAGGCCCCGCTCCACCATGCGCCGCCGCTCTTCCGTCACGCGCAGCCACATCTGCAGGTTGCCGTAGTGGATGGAGCCATCTAGGTTCTTCTCGCGTAGCAGGAAGCGGTAGTCCTCGCTGCTGAAGCGGTTCTCCAGGGCCATGCGCGGCCACAGCATCATGCGCTGCACGGGACAGTCGGTGGGATTGAGGATCCATTCCTCGCCTCCGAACTCTTTCACCTCCGCCAAGACGTAACATTTCGTCCGGTCCAGCTGCAGACGGTCGATGACCTGCTCGATGACCTCAGCGGCCGAGGTGTTCTTGCGAGCAGCGACGGGGCAGTAGATGGTGCCCTCCGCGATGACCCCAGGGTAGATGCGCAGGGTGAACTCTGAGTCATCGAAGCGTCGTCTTCCTCCAACATCATGAACACTCATATTGGAATCGCAGGTCCCATCAGCAATCACCGCACATCCTTCAAAAACCCCGGAGACTGCATCAAGACATCACACCTGCCTGAGAAAAGAGGGGTGGGGGAATAAAGGCAATGAATACGAGATGAGGAACAGGCACGCGAGCTTAATGACTACATGCTTTGATGAACTAAAATGGATTTCCAAAAGGGGGGAGGTAGGGAAGTCAAAATCTATCCACAGTGATTCATATGTTAATCATTCGGTGATTTCCGACTCCATGTTTGCTCCATAATAGGACAAATACACTAGTAAAGATAAACCGCTATTCTTTGTAAGAGATTAAAAATGACTTGTAAAACAGCTTCTATCAACAAACGCAAATGGGCAGATTCAGCCTTTAAGCACACACTGGGTTACTATCTGTTCTCGACAGAGCACAGCAAATCAGTCGGCTGCCAAGATAAGCAGCTGTCTGCTTCTCCAACAGACACACAATAACCTGATTCACGGCCATCCTCTCAAGAAGGCAGAACCAGCTCTACTGGTTCCTTCTCATTGCAAAATCTATGTATACAACAGCACAATATACATCAACAGCCAATTTGAAATCCTTTAATGATTATCCCACTTCATTGAATGCAAAATTAATGTTTATGAGAAATTAAAAGTGGCCTTTTATTTGAAATTATAACACACATATATAAAAATGAGTCAATTTTCCTCGTCTATGTCTAATTTGCACCTGCAAAACACAGAGATAAGCCCTCTTTCAGACCACTACTACTAAAAAAAGAAAGACTGAGTAACACAAATGGGTCTAGGTGCTCTAATAGAGCAGCTCATTCATGCCTCCGGAGAGCAGCGCTCTATTTATTTGCTCTGGTGAGGTCGACGTGTCCTGCCTGCTGTTGTCTGTCTCTCATCACGGGAATGCTGCTGCCGCAGCTGAGCCTGGAGCCGTGCCAGTGGGCTCAGGTGCGTACACTGATCAGCTATAACATTAAAACCACTGACAGGTGAAGTGAATAACATTGATTATCTCGTTACGATGACACCTGTCAAGGGGTGGAAGATATCAGGCAGCAAATGAACAGGAGATGTGTTACAAGTAGAAAATCTGAGTGACTTTGTCAATGGGCAAATTGTGATGGATAGAAGCCTGAAACAGTTTCTCCAACACAGCAGGTCTTGTTTGGCGTTCCCAATATGCAGCAGTTATTACCTACCAAACATGTAACCAGTGTCAGCATCATGATTTTCTATTTTTTAATATTTTGTTGGGAAATCTGAAATTTTCTAAGACAGTTTTAATAAAAACCCATACTCTAAACATGACAGATACAACACTAAAATCAATTCAAAGATTGTAGTGAAAAATATTATTAATCTAAAATGTGTTTTGTCACTGTCATTATCAATGAGGCATGATTCTGAATTATTTCTTTAAAAATAGAATTACAGCTGGGCAATACGTCAATATTTATTGTGATAATTATTTGGCTTAAGTTTTTCTGAGATATGCTGGATATTATAATCATGGACCACTGACCAGTTGAATGTTTCATTACAAAGAGAGTAACATTAGTCTTGTTTAATTGGATTTAGTGCAGTGAAGTGTCGACTCAATAGAGGAGAGGGAAAAAAAAGTGTCATGAATAGCTTGTATTGATATCGAATTTTGTCAATTCACTCACCCTTAGATTTAATATACAAATATGACTGGAAAATGTGTTCAGGTTATAGTGGAAAAATAAAACGCAAAGCCTTTTTTGGTAAAAAATAGCATGCATTATCTACAGAAACTGAAACATAATAATAATAATTATTATTAATAATAATAATAATAATAATAATAAAAAATCAATACAAATACAGTTTAGCAAAAAACTATAAGAAAACAAAAAAAGGAACAGAATGGGGGAATCAAGTCTGAAATAGCCCATATTTCAGTTCAGCCCCTGAATCAATCCAATCTTCTTTCTTTTGTGAGAAATACTCATCCAGGTCAAAAAGTCATTAGTGGGGAAAGAGCTGAAAAAGAGCTAAAATCAATATTAGGAGATGACACCAGCGAGCAAGAGGGTGAAGCCGACAGATCAGCTTCCATCTGAGGTACTGCATTGTAGTCCTCTGTCTCTAACCAGCCTCTCCCTGACTGGCCACAATACATGCTGATAAAACCACACACAGACACAGACAGACACAGACAGACACAGACAGACACAGACAGACACAGACAGACACAGACAGACACAGAC
>JBBJLR010000040.1:3309909-3331705 GCA_037577145.1 Brachypetersius gabonensis | reverse complement strand
ATATATAAATAAATAAATAAATAAATAGACCCACAGACAAAAAACCCACACTGAATTAGCATTTACATCCACCTCTCATACTGTCCTAAAGTAAGAGTACATTTTCACACTCATTTCTCACAAGCAACAATATAAGTGCTACAGTTCATGTGCACTGCACTACTGTTTATTGTTCTATTACTGTTTATCTTGTCTTTTCTTTAAAATTCTCTATTGTCTCATTCTTCTGCTGCACAGAGCATGCTAATGACAGGAATTTCCCTCAGGACAAATAAAGTAATTTCTTATCGTTTTATATTAGAATGCATAGTGTACTTAGTATACAGTATTCACTGGAGAGCTTTAGTTTAATTTAATATCGTGTTTGTGCAGCTATATTGTGTCTGTGCAATTTTCCTCCGGGATCAATGAAGTTTTCTGATTCTGATTCTGATTCAGTTGTGCATTTGTGCTGTCACAGACAGAAGGTTACCAACGTGAAAAGAATGTGGTGATATTTTTGCTTGTGGCTAAAACTACATCCCACTGTGAGAGGATCAAAGACCAAACACAGCCTGGAACGAAATTCTGACCACCAGAAATGTAAATGAAGACAGTTATACAGTGTGACTACTGATAGAAGCTGTGTCAACTAATCCTTCCATGGGGAAGCAAAATGAAATGACACATTGATACAGCACTGTAGAGGCAGACGCTGATGGTTTATTCATGAATTCTGACTTGACTTGCAGCGTCGTAATAGGTGTTATCATCATACAGTCTACATACATCAAAATGGGATGTAATGCACAAGTTTATTGGCTCCATATCTCACAGTGTGACTTAAAAGTACATTTACAAAGATTATCGAAACCACAGTCTGAAGGCGCCTTTACTCAACTCCGCTCCCCAAAACAACATCACACATCTACTGCTGAAATAATCGGCATGTGAAGCCATTCGAGGGTGAACGTGAATGTTTTCTGGACAGTAATCCTCCTGGTAGCTTTGCTGGAATTTTAATGAAGCACTGCCTTCTTGACGAACCAAGCAGCTTAACAACACTGAAAATATTACGACAACCAGATGACCTCTTGCACTCCAGAAACACTGGAAATTTCAATGTTTCTACACTTGAGAGATTCAGAGGGGAACTTTACATCAGTACAGATGACACAAGCTCACAGCTTGAGCTTATACAGAGGCCATACATTACTTTCATAGAGGGTAAAAAGAATTTATGAAAAATGTCTAGGCTTAGAGACAGCTCTGCTTAAAGAACCATTTTTACGGCCTCGTAAAATGGCGTCTCTAAGCAAGACGTCAGGGCCTTTTCACAAAGACAAGCCTTGACAAGAGTAAACGAGATAACGAAACTCTCCCGTTTACAAATATTCACGTAGATGAATGGACCAAAACTGAATGCATTACAGATTCAGGCTAAATACTCGTGCCTGGACCATTTATCACGTTAGCTGTGTCAGTGAAAGTCGAATGGAGATGCCCCTGAGCTCAAACAATGGTTCCTGAGTGGAAGTGCTATTAATAGTCTGCAGAGAGAGCGAGCGAGAGAGAGAGACAGAGACAGAGACAGACACACAGAGACAGACACACAGAGACAGACACACAGAGACAGACACACAGAGACAGACAGACAGACAGACAGAGACAGACAGACAGACAGAGACAGACAGACAGACAGACAGAGACAGACAGACAGACAGACAGACAGACAGACAGACAGACAGACAGAGAGACAGAGAGACAGAGAGACAGAGAGACAGAGAGACAGAGAGACAGAGAGACAGAGAGACAGAGTCTGTGGTGGAGACAGTGCGGCTGCCGCCCCTCCGTCCCGTCTATGGCAGGACATTTTCCCGCCTCCTCTGCGCTGCACCCACTGCCTGACCCCAGCAAGGGCGAAACAGGAAACATGACCAATTCCCTTCTCTACTGCACAACTACACTTCTACTGTGCTCCTGGTGAGTGACTGTGTCGATGAGTGCAACTTCTACTGTACTACCTTTAAAAAAACTCAACACAAGATGTGCAAAATAGTTCACTACCCACGTTATAGCTGATGTAATGATCACACATTAAATGGTCCAGAAAGGTCCATCTGCTTTCCTTGGGGTCGACCTATAATGTTGGTGTGGATACATGTATCAAAGGCAGTGTTGTATTAAATGATACAGCAATGTTTGAATATTAAAAAAAACAAAAAACCAACAACAACAACAAAAAAAGATAGTTACAGGCCTGTTACAATTGCTTAATTTTTAGATCATCACTGGAAGAAAGAAAACTTATACCTGCAGTATCTCAAAAATGCACAGATTTGTTGTTACAAATTTTATATCCGTGAAGTAAACATAAATGTTTGCGTATGATAACTATCATCAATCATGGCAGCCTGAGATAAAAATATAAAATCACGCAATGCTTGGATCAACACCCCTCAGTCCAATACTCGCATCCTACAAAGCCACTAAATTAGAGCAAAATGCAACAGCGTGAGAAACTCATTGAGAAAAGATAGGAACAGGTGGTGTACAGATGGCGCTGTAGACCCCACTGTGTTCAAGGCTCTGGTGTCTGGTCAGGGGAGCGCTGACTTACGCATGGCCCGAGAGAAAACAAACCAGTTTACACTGAAGTAGGGATGGGCGATATGGCAAAAATATAATAAATCACAATTTGTTTCACAGTTAAATCATTATCACAGTATTTATATTACTTGAACTAGGGCTGCACAATATATCGCAAATTTACCGCCATCGCGGTATCAACATGCACAATATACATATCGCGAACAAAATATATATATATATATCGCATTTATTGACTGAACTGCAATAAATGGTGTTTTTTCAAAGCTCTTCATTCAGTGCCACAGAGAAGAGGGCAAAAATCTTCTGTGCTACTGTTATAGACTGTTCCTTTTGCTTTTTTTTTGGCTAAGAACTTATTATAATTTAAATTATGTTTACATTTATTTAAGATTTTAAATTATTTTTTAAAATAAATGTTCTATGGTTCAAATGTTTTATGGGAGGCGTTAAATGCTCTGTTTAAGTGAATTCTTTAAAAAACATGTTGGAACAGAAATATTGCATTTCATTTTTTTTCTGCATAAACTAGTCAGCATCTGGAGTCTTTATCACCAGCAAATCCAAAGCAGAAAAACATTAACACTATAAAGACTAAGTTTTTACGTACTTATCGCATGTGATATCGCCATAGCAACACTCAACAACATTATCGTATGTATTCCTAATATCGTGCAGCCCTACTTGTAACTAGATTTTTTTTTACTATTTTGCAGTACAACCAAGCTATTGTTGGTTGAGTGCTATTTCAAGGAAGAGCATAGAACCGCAATAAATAGATGGAATGCAGTCTATTTAGATTATACTACAATCTCTCTGCTTTGGCACATCATCAGCACATAGATCGTCTTCATGATCTCATATAGTCATATCACTCACACCTTCACTGAAGTAAAATTTTTGGAGAAAAAAAAATGTTTTCAATGGATATACTTTGCATGTGTACAAGAGTAATATTAGCAAAAGGACACTGTGGTTTCTTAAAGCTTCAAAGGCAATGTATATGTAAAAGAACTTTGTTCAGCTTGGATTGTGCCCGTTTAAAAAAACACTCCTTATAACTCCAACAGCCATAAGCTGAATACTAGCACTAAACTGGTTGTATTTGAAGCTTAATTTCTACTTACATAGGCCGTATGAGATGTGAACAGTGCGATTTGAAATTTGCTTACATATTAAGGCAAACTCTTAAAAACTTGTTTTTTCATGACATAGGCCCTTTGAATCTCGGAGCCTAAAGTGGCTTCTAAAACCTGAGAACAAGTCAGGCAGCGGAGACAGAGTGGAGGACTAAGACAGGGAGAAGGGAGCGAGAAGAGGGAGAAGTTACTGTGCGGCTGGAGCTATCACTAACCTGCATTATGCACACACCATTTCCCCTTCACAATCCTGGCCATTAGGACAAACTGCTAGACTTAGCAGGCCTTGGCCTGAGGGCAGGCAGCAGACAGAAGGAGTACACAAGGAGCCTCTCTGCAGGCGCCCTTTCTGGCAGCCGAACAAAATGCACATCAGCGCCCACCAGATGCTCGTGCTCGGCTCGTCTTAGGCCACGCTGAGGCCAATAAACCAAATGTCACCCCAGAGTCAGCCATGGAAGGGACAGCTTGAAGTGTGCCATAGTTGCTCAAATAGCTCGGAGGTCAACTTTGTTCATAAGTAGGAACTATAAATCATTTTGCTTATTCACTACTACAAAGTGTTAAAGAATTAAGCAGGTTAACACTACACTGAAACCACATTCTTCCTATAGGAATCCTTTTGTGCATGCTAATGGATAGAGACAAGCTGATCAACAGATAAGGGGAAGGTGTAGAATGCAATCACATTTCTTTTTAAAAATCTATTGAAGTACTTTTGTGAGTCATTGAAAGAGAGGAAACCCACACCAGCAAGTTCCTACAAATCTATGCATATTATAGTCTAAAATTTCATGCATGTGTGAAACTAAATACTTGCTGTAACACATTGTGTATATTACTCAATTAATAATCAAAATATCTGATAGATGTGATTGATATAATCAACAGTGACAGTCCTAGTAAGTCTAGACTCTTTTAAAGTCCAGAGTAATCAACACCATGGGCAGGACAAGCTAGGTAGTAAAATGTGATCACTAGCAAATAGAACTTGTTTGTTTTTACTAAAAATATAACACATCTACATGCTTATCTGGAGTGTTTGTATTGGGGACTTTTAGTCCATACTAAGTTACATTACATATTTGGGCTAAAAGCTTGCTGTCTGACAGTGCAAGCAAATGCAAAATCATCCTCTGAATCAAGATCTTCAGAGATCTTCAGTTTGGCTTTGTTTACATATTTCACACTCAATTTGTTCCCACCCACATGTAGCCCACAATTTCTCATTGCTGTCCCCAGACATTTTCGTTATAGGATGAAGTATGGCCCCATGAGACTACTTACCCCACTCAAAGAATCACAAAGCTAACAACATGTCATGACACAGTATGAATCTATTTCATGCTAGATGTATTACAGGATTGGTTAGAAATCGTTATTTTTATTCCCCCTCCACTCCAGCATTTTCTGATTATATTGCCACCATAAAGCTTCACAATTAAGGGATGACCCTACACTTGGCATCAATATCAAAATAAAAATTCTGGCTTTCTGTCAATCATGTCCTTTTGTACAGTAGATCTTTTTATGGAGTGCAGAGATAAAAAGAGAGTGCAATTTAAAATTGCACCATGAAACTAAAGCACTGGAAAATGGCAGAGAAACATCAAACGACTTTAAAACACAGTGCTGTTTGTCTTTCTTACTCCAGGGGGCTACCCGCTCGAAACAGTAGGTCAAGATTAATAAGGGCCCATGGTTTAATCAGCCCCGCCCACATTATGGGCTGAATGGAAACGAATGACAGTAAGGTACGCCAGGCCACTTGATTTAATACGTGAATGTGAGGGGGGGGGGGGTCTGAGCATAGTGTAGCTAGGGCCATGAACGCTACCACATGCTGATCAAAACAGCTTTCCAAGGTATCAACAAAAGGATGCCAGATGCAATGTGCATGAGGTCATTATTATTGCAACAATATTTATAAAACCTAAACTGGCGGCCACATGTGCAGTTCAAAAACAACCTACACATCACAGCACTCAACAATAAGTTCACAAAGCCCCCCGAGACCATTATGAAACCGATGAATATCGGAGTTCAGTGAAACAAAAAGTGCTTGGCAGACAGGGCTGAGCCTTCATTCAATAATGCACATACGAGTGGAAAAAAATCTATAACCTGAAACTTCTAACATCCATTCGTTTGAATTTACGAGAACATCGTAAATCCAGGTAGTTCCACGCGCAGTACCCTACACTGGTGAGTCAGGCACGCAGCTGGCTTTTCTTATGTTGAGGAAATTAGGGTTTGACAAATCAGGAGAGGTTAAACTGGAAAGCTCTTCGATTTTTATTTCCTTATCCAGCGCTTTCATCCTTCCTTCTGTTACTGTGTGGCTAAAAAGATTCACAATCATTATCTGGAGCTTCTTGGCCTGCAGACTGATGTGCTGTTCTTTAAAGCACATGCAAAGAGGGAAAAACTTCCAAAACTTCAGACGAGACAGCGATAAATCTTCCACTCTCTTAAAACAGCTAGTCTCTTGGGTTTCCAACATTTTTCCTTCTGCCCTAACAGTCGAACGACAAAGCAGAGACAGGTTTTCTGCAAAGAACATGCAAAGGACAGGCAGGTGAGAAAGTGGTTCAGGTGTCTGCTCTTGTTCTTGCTCAGTGAAGAATGTCAGGAGAGTCCAGTTTTTTTTCACTGCAGGATCCTGTATTTTTAGTCAAGCGCCCCAGATTCACAAAGCTCCACAACCAAGGCCTCCTGAATGACAAACCTGCGCTGCTACAATACCTCCGCTAATACAGGTCAGTTAGAAAAGAGCTGGTACATTAATCCATTATATTAGTAATAAAGTAATTTACTGAGCTTCAAAACAAAATAAAATACAAAAGCAAACCCAAAAGCAATCGCTCCCAGGGTCTCCAAGTCTCAGTCTGATCATCAGATGAGCTTGAGTTTGATTCGCATACAAAAGCATGAGAAAGCGCTCTCTAGGTGGGCTGGATGACCCTCAATCTCCCCCATGATGCCTGCCAATGTGTGTGCACGGCTACAGAAACAGCTTTCCAATTACATTCAGTTAATGATATCGCCCACCATCCCTAATGCATCTTATTGCTAAGATCCTCTTAACTGTGATAGAGAGGATCCAATCATCTTTAAGAATCATCTTTGGCTGAGATACTTTTGGCAAACTCAGCCCTGAACAATAAATCCATTCCCATGCATTAAAATCTCTACTAAGAAATAGTGTGACTGCAATTTGCAAATAAGCCTCAAACCAATCAGTGTTTCGACAATGTTGGCCCATCACAGCTCCAGGTGAGTAACTGTGCGTTTTGATGAATCAGGGTGTTTATGAAATCCAACACATTCTGTCACTGCACCTTTAAGATTGATATCACTGATCTCTGATTGGATCCCATATCTTGGAGATCATGCAAAAGGCAACACGGGGCTGAAACACTCCTAACTTCAGCATGAATGGGGCGAAGCTGCTGTAAATACAATGACGAGATGTATGTAAATGTGTGACATCACAAAACAATGGGCTGCTTTGCAGCTTAGTTTCTGCTCATGGACAGTGTGGAGAGTGAGAGTAAGATTTGACAATATTTAAAACAATATTTACAGACTTCAAGCCTTTTACATTTCAGAAAAGTGAAATGTAAACATAAAGATCAATTACCATTACCTCACATTCATTTGGAAGACACATTTATCCAAAGCGACTAACCCTCAAATTTCAGGACAATCAGTGCCTGTTCACTGAGAAAGAGTGTTTATCAATTAATCAACATAAAACTGAATAATGGAATAATTGTTTTAAATGAACCATCATAACAGCCCTAAAGCAGAATACAGTAATTCTCTTTAGGGCTGTTATGGAAAATGCAACCCTGAAAAAAGGAAAATGCAGCCCTGAATAAGATACTGCAGCGGAGTAGTGATGATATAAATGATGATATTTAACGACAATACCAAGATACACAATATGCACCACATACAGTAAATCCTCTAGTTTGTACACTGATAAAACGTTATGGCTCTTTATTCAAACATACTGGATATCTGTGTTGCTCTAAATCCAATTAAACAGGACTCATTACAAATAGCTTGAAATGAAACAGGCAGTTGCTCTGTATACTTTAATTACTGACGATCAATATGCTCCATATTGTGCATCGCACATTTAATCAAGCAAACAAAAAAAAACATTATATTGCTCACCTTCAATTCTGACATATGTGCAAGTCAGACTAAAAGACTTCAGTGAGAGATAATCCATCTAACCAATATCTCTCCTCAACTAACTCACAGGATGGACAGTGACAGTGAGCCCTAATGGCCTGTCCTCTGGGGGGTGGGGGGATAAAAGAGGCCTCGCGTCAGCTGTCTGAAACAAACACAGATGAACAGCGGAGAACACTAATGGATTTACCAGCCTCTTGTATAATTGACAATACAGTCTGAGAGAACCATGAAAAAGCAATTAAACAGCCATATGTAAAACTGATGCAAACCGCCTTCATCTTAATTGTATATCTGAGGCCACTGTTTGACATGACTTATTTAGTGCTTTAGTATCTGCTGCAGCATGATGGTGCACGTCAAAGGATTACTGACCTCCTGCCACGACTCAAACAGCCACATGGCAGCAAGAAGCTCTGACGACAAACACCGAGTACAGAGAGGCAGAGGCTGGTGGACTCCGAGAACGAAGCTTGAAACACGCACAACCTTCTGAAGGATACACAGGAATGTTACAAGTCAAGCATGCGGGCACCATCAAAGGGAAGCTCCTGTCTGCAGACAATGCCTTATCTTGGGTAAAGGCAGGATATGTGAAATTCTCGCTTCTGTGTGCAAACGCAGGCTACCTGCCATCTCCAGCAGGAAGCTGAAAAGTTCACCTGGAGTTATATCAAACAAACGACTAGAATGCCCATACAAATTCACAAAGTCAAGAAAAAAAAAAAAGAGGTTCAAAGGGTTATTTGAAACATTTGTCCGTGACAGCTTCGTCAACCACCCGTTACCAAAAAAAAAAAAAAAAAAAAAGCAGGTCAAATGGCGTCTCACACACACTTGTAGCATTCAATCACAAGTTGGGAAGCAATTTACTAGGGGAACATTCAGAGGATTTAATAGCAAGGGAGCTCTTGGATATTTTGAGTTATGTAAACACGCGTTTCTGAGATTATAACCATTCAGTGATGCTGGAACCAACTGGAACCTCGCAGCCTAATAGTGCACCATCCATTAGCTGGGGTTACTGAACACTGGCATACTTCGGACGGACTGGAAGAGTATTAATCACTGTTTTCAGTTACAGGACAGTTATGTGACCCTGCAGCTGTCTGTTCATCTCTTTTCAGAGGGACCACAGCCCTCTTTGGATACATACTGACTAGGGTCTCACAGACGCTCTTAATGGTCATGTACAGAAATGATGCTCCAGTGTCTAAAATTATCTAAAAACATGCAGAAGATTGTAATGCCGCAATAGATGGTGCACGTCAGTCTGCAAGGTTAAAACAGACTATTGACAACCGCTCTTCAATGGTTCAGTTGTGCTGCCTGTTCCATATTTGAACACTCGGTAGAGCACTGATGAGGTCAGGAACTGATGTTCAGAGGTCAGGGCTCTGTGCGGCCAGTCAGATTCTTCAATATCGAACTCAACCAGCCATGTCTTTATGGAGCTTGCTTTGTGCACTGGGTCACAGTCACACTGAAATAGAAAAGGTTCATCCCCTAACTGGGTCCACACTGTTGTAAGCATCGTGTTGTCCAAATTGTCTTGGTGTACTGAACCATTAAGGTTAAGCACTTCACTGGAAGTAAGGGACCTTTCCCTAACCACGAAAAACGGGTGTGTCCCAATACTTTTGTCAATATAGTGTATGGAGTCTATATTCACTTATAATTTGTAGAACACTCTTAAATATGAGCTAAAAAAATCTCTCCTGTGGTCGTTTTTTGGTCTTAAACAGGTCTATAGTACTGTGCAGAAGTCTTTGGCACCTGTGCAAACTGTTTAAAGACATTTTTCTCAGTGTGTGATAAAGTGTCTTTCTACTTGCAAAGCTAACAACAGAATAAATGCAAACAAACCAGATAGTAGTAAAGAGTCAAGATTAGTTTTGTTTGTAAAAAGCAGTTGCTCTTGTGTGAGCTGGTGAGGAGAACACAGGTTCGGTTCCAGATTCCTCCTCGGTTCCTCCAGCCGTGGTTTGGACTGTGAAACTCCATCAGCAGCTCCTGATTCAATTTAATGAAGGACTGATCGAGTCGAACCAGTTTTCTGATAGAAATAACAAGTAATACTGGACTTCCCCAAGCAACACATTGATATACTGAACATAACATCACTATTTACTATGTAACGTTATTTGTATTTTTTCTTTTTTATTTTAGTAGATTTAGTAATGTTAATGTGGAAAAAACACTCACTACTAAAGTTTCTGAATATTATTTTTGCAGGTGCCTATGGACTGCACAGCTCTGTATTTCCAATCATGCAGAGCCCCCACTGTTTCAAACCGCTTTATCATCTCAGATCAGATGGAAGCACTCAAAAAGCTCATCTGCCAGATTTTTCTTGCATTTTTTCCGAAGGTCCCTTAATGACAGTTACATGCAGCAGTTCTTTATTTTTACAATATGATTTCTAGCCTCAGAATTAATCAGACTTAAGTTACTGTGTGTTCAACACTGATAAAAGACCTCAGTTCCAAACAACTACGGTACAAAATGACTCAGAAAGCAGGCTAGAATGAAACACTCCATATAACTGCATTGTGAATGGGCGGGGCTAAGCTGTTCTCAGTCGAAAAGGCAGATACGATGAAAAAACATAAGTGAATCTAAGCCCCCAGACTGGCCTAGTGGTTAGGGAGTTGTCCCTCCAATAAGTTAAACTTTAAACATGTTTACATTTTGAAATATTTACAAACGTCATTCAACTCTAATTAAAAGAATGAGAAAGATGTGGCTTTCTATGAGAATTTTATAATGTGCAATATTTTTTCAGACATTTACATTTACGGCATTTATCAGACGCTTTTATCCAAAGCGACTTCCATTCCTTAACCACAGGGGATTAGGGTTAGTCTCCCTGGAGCAACTTGGGGTTAAGGGTCTTGCTCAGGGACCCAATGGTGGTGGTGCTGGAGGTAGGATTCGAACCTGTGACCTTTTGGTCCGGAGGCAAATATCCTACCACTTGGCCACCACCTCCCTATGACAGATATAACAAATTATTTTTAGTTTATTAGTGTGTGCTGCATTTTAATGAGCGTTTTATTTTTTGGGGGCACCACATGAAATTGTAAATAATAAAGGAATGCAGAAAAAAATTGAAGAAATAAAAACGCAGTTCGCCAGGCAGTAGCATGCTGAGATCATGAGCCTGAATTACGTCATGAGGCCCATCGCAGCGACATGTGAGAGGACACGAGACCCATCACAGCGGCCTCATGGCAGAACGCCTGTGTTTGTGCCACTTCTGAGAGTCAGGCTGTCCCGAGCTCTCCGGGTGCTCATCCTGCTGAGAGTTTCCTCTCCGGCCTTTCAGATGAGGCAGCAACATTTATTTCTGGTCTGTATAAATATTTAATGGTTATATCAAATGTGCAAAGTGATTTTTTTTTCCCCCTCCCACAGACAGTCCTCACTTCAGTCTGCATCTGAAACCCCTAGTTCAAAGTTGGCATTCCCTTTTAGGGCTGACTTCGACTGCCACACACACAACAACCCACTTGTTCAATAGCAATTTACATCAACCACGTAGAAACTAAAACGTGAAAATCGACCATTCTGAATTCTTTTGTGACATCACAAAAACACACATTTACATACGCCCGACTACAGCAGCTCATCTTTGAGTACAAGGAGTGTACAGTTTCAGTTTCAGCCCAGACTGCTTTTTAAATTAATAAATCAGATCAGTTGCATGTAACTGTCTTAAAGGTACAGTAACAAGAAGCCTGTTTCCTTCTTAAGGGCTAAAGAGAGGTTGGAAAAAGGGCTTGCAAAGAAAAATATTAATAAAAATGAAAAATGTAGGATACGGCCCTTTGAAGTATTGCCTTTACAATTAATCTGCATGCAATCTAAGCTTAGAGAAACCACCATTTGTGCTTAGGAAGCTTTCCGACAGTGCTGTTAACCAGATCATGATGAACGGGAGGCATTTTGTCATTTCTGCTGTGTCAGATGGTGGCAGGGGCAGCTGTCAGGCTGATGTCAGGTCAGGCCTTCCACCATTAACAGCTGAGACTCTTAACAATCTTCCGGACCCCCTGCCAGCTTTACTTTTTTTCCTGAGAAAAAGTTGAATAAAGTGGCCCCTTATAGTCATGCGTGAACACAGCACACAGTGTGAAGCGCTTTCTCTGCATTTAACCGTTTCACCAAGTGAAGCAGTGGCTGCCACCAACGAGGGGAACCCAGGGAGAAGTCCTCCAGAGCTGTTTGACCCAATGTATTTGCTTCTGCACCTGTCCGTGAGCTTCTATTGTCAGCCTCCTTTGAGGGGTTAGTAGGTTTTCTGTTATTTCTGTTAAAATTGCAGGGAAATTATAGTCTCTGGTAATCGTCCGCCCACTACAGATGCAGCAGATAGCGATTAGTCTGGGAAGCGGTGGAGTATTTCTGTAAGCCAGAAGTCAAGCCTGTCCAATGACAACAACTCAGCTGCATCCCACTGGACAACCACCCCCCCCCTCCCCGTTTGACATATGTTATCGGGTTTACTGAGAAAACCTGCGTTGTGAAATACCTCCCAGGTGTAGGTTTCAGTCCATTCTCTTACACACACACACACACACACACACACACACACACACACACACACACACACACACACACACACACATCACCCCAGCCAGCGTGGGCTGGGACACCTCACATCTAGTCTGAGACAGGAAAGAAAGAGCTGGAGAAGAAATACAGCATTTCGCTCTTGTCAAGTAGGAGGACATGCACCAAATAAGGCAATAAATGGGCTCTGGGTTTGCAAAGCTTTTTGAGCAGATGCATTTGTTTTGGAACTGAAAGTGCAGCTCTGAACAGCAGCCACCTGCATTGAAGGTCCTTCTGAGCCCAGGAACAGTTTACTGCATGCTGAATGACTAGGCAAATTTGGCACATCCTTGCAGCACTGCCCTGAAAGTGAGGTGAGCCAATCTGAGGGGGGGCAGCACACAATGGCCAGCTGAACTCTTCTAAATAATACATCATCATCATCTACAACCAGGACAGCGGTCACAAATTCACACCGAAAGGTGCCCATGGTGCTCCTTTTGATATTTCAGACAGGCTTCTATTTCATAATATACACTATAAGGATAAATGTATTGGAACACACCTCTTTATTCCAGGTTTGGGTAAGGCCCCTTACTTCCAGTGAAGGGCAGTCTTAATGTTTCATCAAACCAAAGCTGCTAATGCTTTGACAACATCGTGCTTCCAACTTTGTGGACAGTTTGGTGAAGAACCTTTTCTATTCCAGCAGGACTGTGCCCCAGCGCACAAAGCAAGCTCCATAAACACATGACTGAATGAGTTCAGTGTGGAAGAACTTGACTGGCCCGGACAGACTCCTGACCTCAACCCCATCCAGCACCTTTGGGATGAACATCAGTGCCTAACCTCATAAATACTCTACAGAATGAAAGGGCACAGTTTTCATACAGAAACGCTTCAAAATGTTGTGGAAAGACGTCTAAGAAGCGCAGAAGCAGTTAGGGCCGCAATGGGGGAGCAACTCCATATTAAAGTCTGTGCATTTGATTGCACCACCTTGGTGGTGGAAAGGCCAGGTGTCCCCGTACTTCTGTCCATGTGTGTCTGCAGTGCAAAACGCAAACAGAGACATAACGTGTTTGACTCCCGTGCAAAACGCAAACAGAGACATAACGTGTTTGACTCCCGTGCAGGAGACAACACATCACAACAGTAGCCTCAAGCTGGACCTGACGTCTGGGAGAGATGAATGGACTCAAGCAAAAAAAAAAAGAAGTTTACAGGTCTAACTCCTTAACAACGAAGCAGTACTCACCTTCTCCGGTTAAAAACAGAGTCCCCCTTTCCAGTTAGTGATAAATATCCCAGCCTGTGAGCTTTCCTCGCTCAGACTGTCCTTCCCACGAACTTCCCCGTGGCAGACGGCTCATGACAACGACCCATTTTTATAACTCTCTGTTAGAATTTATGCCTGTTTCCCATCACCTTCGGTTTCAACATGACGAGCCTCTTTCTCTCCCTCGACGGGACTCTTTGCTTCTTCTCTGTGTTCTCTCCCTGCTCCCTCTTCTCTTTCTCACTCCTCTCTCCCTCCCTCCCCTTTACTAATCAGTGCTGCTTCTCATTTCTCCGTACTCGCCACAATCTCTCTCTCTCTCTCTCTCTCTCTCTCTCTCTCTCTCTTTCTCTCTCCCCCCACACTCGAAGGGCGGAGCTATCCGCAGCGACGAGGCAGAGAAACCCACGCTGATTGGTCACCCACCTTGCCACGGGCCAATAAATGCTTCAAACGTTAAAAGGTGTGGAATTTGGACAGCCAATGGGATATGTTCCAATACACGTCTTTATCCCCTAAGTAGAACACTTCCTCAATGAGTAGAAAAACGGGCGTAAGCTACTAGGCGCCCTGATTAAGGGCACGAGAACGCGTACTGGAACGTGTGCACCGGTTCTGCTGGTGGTAGGTTGCTGAACGCCTTGTTTTGTAGCAGCAGTCACTTTACTCGAGCTCTGAAAGCCTGCAGTTATGGCACCTCTGTATAGTGAATGTGAGGTAAATAATACAGTTATTCAATGCGGCTCAGGTAGTTGTTATCATCGGTATATTGTGAAACGTAATGGTTTTTGTCCAGTGGAAACGTTCGCAACGGTAGACTGTTAGCTAGGTGGCTAGCATGGCATTGCAGCAAATGTGTTCTTTTAGGGGAAAATGAGAGGCGCTGACATGAGATTACATGACATGATGAGTTGGGATGAGAGGAGTGGAGACAAAAAGACATGAGAAGAGACTAGATTAGATGACATAGAAAAGAAATAACACTAGAAAATGGTAATAGACAATAGAAAATGTAAAAGAGTCAATGTAATGCAACACAATGACCGAACATTAGAGTAACGAATAACAGTGTAACACTGGCATTGCTGTGTGTACGTTTTTGTGTGTTGTACCAGCACATCAGTAGTGTAGAATGATTTAATGAAAGTGAAATTCAGTTTAAAAATAAAAATTCAGTAACAGTCATTAAACAGTTGAGTTGTATTGCCGTTACTGGGATTTAACTCATGTTGATGCAGCTGCTAACACTTTCATATTTTTCAGGTTTATTTTACTTTCCTCTAGTTTAGGGATTTTCTTATAATAATTTTAGGTATATTAATATTTTCCGTTAAGTCTGCTAAAGGCTGGAAGAATGTACTATTACAATGATATTGCTACCTGCTGAGTTCCTTCGCAGTGTGTATTAAAACATATATAAAAAAATATGATTGGCCTTTATTTTAACCCTTATTATAAACCAGTTGAACCCCTTCATTCGCCAACTCATTCACAGACCACAAATGTGGTTGTTAGAGTTTATTTGCATATTATATCTCTCTGTGAACAGTATCGGTTTGGTATTTACTGTGTAGCTGTTTATGTATTTTTGTTGTACTTGTGTTCTCTAGTAAGCTGCTGCCTTTGTGACCGAGCCTGCCTTGGAAATGGACCCAGTGGTGCTGAGTTATCAGGACAGCCTGCTTCGGCGATCGGACGTGTCTCTGTTGGATGGCCCTCACTGGCTCAACGACCAGGTCATCGGTTTTGCCTTTGAGTATTTCGCTACAGAGCGGTTCAGGAGCCTGGGCGACAAGGTCTGTTTCATAAGCCCCGAGGTCACCCAGTTTATAAAGTGCACCTCCTGCCAAGAGGAGCTCGCCCTGTTCCTGGAACCGCTGAGGCTGCCGTCGCGGCGCTGGGTCTTCCTGGCTGTCAACGACAACTCCAACCAGACGGCCGGCGGCTCCCACTGGAGCCTGCTTCTCTACCAGCGGAACGCAGGCCAGTTCTCCCACTACGACTCGCAGAGCAGCGGCAACTCCTTGCATGCACGGCGCATCACAGCCAAGCTGGAGAGCTTTTTGGGGAGCAGGGCCCAAGTGCCCTTCGTGGAAGAGCCGTGTCCATCGCAGCAGAACAGCTATGACTGTGGCATGTACGTCATCTGCAACGCAGAAGCGCTGTGCGAGAGCGCGCAAGCACAGAGCTGCGCTCGCCTCCCTGTCCAGACTATCACACCCACTTACATCACGAGGAAGCGGACAGAATGGCATTCGCTAATTCAAAGACTTGCTAAGGATTAAACGGCTTCATACGGGTCATGTCATCGCACATATGGTCAGCGCGAGCCACTTCATCTGAGCTGTTTGGCTAAAAGGAGTGTAAACCTCTGACCTCAAAACGATTTGAGTAGAATAAGGCTCTGCAGCAGATGATTTACTGTGAAATGTCAGATATTACCTCAATTTAATACTGTTATTATTTTGGTAGTATTGGAGCAAAAAAGATAATATTCAAATGGATGCAATTCAAAACATTTATATTTTGGAGAAACAAAAGAAAGTATATTTGAATAGAATCCTAATTCTATAATTCTTCTATTCCAAATTTGCTGCAGTTGAAACAAATGAATGCATGGTGTGAGAGTGAACTCCGACAATCCTACTGGTTAATGACCAAAGTCAGCAATTACAATATTAATTAGGGCTGGGTATCTACATTCTCTTACAGAATTGCGTCAGCACTGCTGAGTATCAGGATATTAAATGTCCCAAGTATCAGTTCTCGTTTCTTATCCGCATTCTTGAGCCAATGGACGCGAGATTTATGTTCTTGATAAAAAGCCTCGATAAAAGGAACTTGTAAGTCATAACAATGTGTTCAGGAGTCTGAACATGTTCACAAATAACAATGTGTTCAGGAGTCTGAACATGTTCACAGATAATTGCTCTCAAAATGGTTTTGTGAGGAGTACTGTGAGGAACCCACAACAGCAATTATGCATATGTTTAGGTATTAATGGACATGAAGTAAAGGTTTGCTGTTTTGAAATTTGTCTGTAGGATTAAACAATACATTATCTGAATAAACAAGTAATCTTCCAGCACCTTACTCTCATTACTGGGTTAAACCGCGCCCAATGTTAGGTTGTAATTTGTCCATGATACCCAGCCCTAGCAAACATTTAGTAAACTGCACAACAACAGTCATGCCAGATTAATCAGCATGCATTGCTGGTCTGAGGAATCTCACCGGAACTCATACAGTGCTTTACCATTCATACATTCAGGCAGGAGGAAAGTTATGGTGAAGTATAATCAGCAGCACAAGCACAGAGACCATGAATGTAAGCTACAGAAGATTAGTAGCTGCATGAAGTGAGCCTATGACATGTTGATGAATGTGACGCTTGTTTACAAGACTTTCCGCTCAGGGTTATTTCAAGAAGAAAACAGAAGAAAAGAATGTGGTCTGTTGTAGATTTGTTACTGAATAACAACACACTCCTCTGTTCCTTACGAGCGCCCTGTGTTACATATATGAGCTCAAGTGCAGGTTCCAATGCAGAAAGAAAACCTGTTTTCTTATCTGTAAAATCCTTTTCTGCCATAAGAGATGTGTATCTGCTGTTACCGGACACTTCAGAGTATAAGCTTCACTGGGGAAATTGCGGTGCATTCATGCCTTGAACGACCGAATCGCTTCCTGACCTTGCAGCGAATGCACGACCTTTTGTATTTTCAGCTTTTGTCACAATAATGAATTGCGCTAATAAGAACCAGCTCATTAAATCTTGTTGAAATAAAGCAACTGTTGCATGGAAGGAAACATGAAAGTTTGTACCATTTGTGAAAGCAGGGTAATAATAATGACCATTCATGTTATTGCAGGTTTCAAATGTAAAATGAGCAAAGATATACAATTTATGTAAAGCCCTGCAGTTCTGAAGCATCAAAAGCTGTTTTATTAATGTCAGCACCCCCTTGAGGAGAATCTGTAGCTTGTTAAACAAGCGTGGGTTATGAACCAGGTTTATGAGGTTCTTCACATTTATATATGGCGTTCAGAATAGTGATCATACATCATTAACCTTTACATTTGCGGCATTTAGTCCACATCCGTTTCTTAAACCTGTAAAGCTAAACTTAAATCAACATCCACTATTAAACCAAGTTACTGCACACTCAGTACACCTAAACCCCTGTCTGTCGAACAATACCTAAACAGCTCCTGTCAAAGAAAAGTCAGAAGTAAGGACATACGTAATGAAGGGATGGGGATAAGGTTTTTTTTGGGGAGAAATAAGCGAAACGGGAGACATAGTCACCAAGATGCTCCTTGAAGAGATTGGTCTTCAGGCGATGCTTGATGGCAGTGAGGGACTACACAGATCTAATAGGAAGAAGGAGTTTGTTCATCATGAGTATCATTAGAGCTTCTACAACTCTAAACTACCTGTGTCATAAAAAGACAGATTTAGTCCAACAGCAGAGACCCTGTAAACCAGCTGTTGTCAAACGTTTTTACTTTAAGGTGTTAATGTCACGCCTTCCCACCAGACCCTGGTCCATTTTGCCACTGCTGACCTTCTCGTGGTTAACAGACATGTTTTATGACATTACTATTCCTAGATAACTTCTTGTCATGTCAAGTCGGCACTGGATGGCAATGACTTATGATTGTATAACGGATATACAGTACCGAGCAAGTCTTAGGCACCTGTGGAAAACTGTTCAGACACCCAGTGAGTGCATTTTGTCACATAAATACATTTACTAAATAAAATATTAAAAGTATTTCTTTTAGAAATCTGGTTTGACTCGATCAGTCCTTCATTACATTAAATCAGGAGCTGCTGATGGAGTTTCACAATCCAAACAGCAACTGGAGGAACCGAGGTGGAACCTGGAACACAACCTGTGTTCTCCTCACCAGCTCACACAATATCAACTACTTGTACAAACGGGACAAAACTTGACCTTTCACTGCTGCCTGTTTGTTTATTCTATTGTTAACTTTGTGAGGGGAAAGATACTTTATCACCAGTGATGGGAATAACGGCACTATAAGTAAACGGCGTTACTAACGGCGATACTTTTTTTAGTAACGAGTAATCTAACGAATTACTGTTTCCCCCGAGACAACGTCGTTACTGTTACTGACAACAAAATGCGCGTTACTATAACTGAGAACAGTGAAGCGTTTTTCACGCCAGCGGCATCTCTCTCTTTCTCTGGGGTGTGTGTGTGTGTGTGTGTTACACAATTTTTTTAAAGGTGCTGAAGACTTTTGCACAGTACCGCACATTTACTATATAGCTACTACTTTTACAGATGACCTAAGCAGATTTAACAAACTAAATTGTGATGCAACTACTGAAAAATTATGTGGTTCCCCAAAGGGCCAACAACAACCCATGAACAGTAACTGCACAGTAACAAGCAGCTGATTGAATGTTGGACCCCTATAATGTTGTCGTATGCGTATCTATATCTATACTGCTTCTGGTGGCTGGTGGTGGTCTAGTGGGTAGAATAACTGGACCAAGAGGTCATGGGTTCGAGGACACACCACCACTGGGTCCCTGAGCAATACCCTTAACCCCAAGTAGTTCCAGGGAGACTGCTCCCTGTAGTTAGGGACTGGAAGTCACGTTGGAGAAAAGCGTCTGCTGAATGCCCTTCGATTCTTAAATAATTTTTCACAGTCAAAAACATGCTTATTGAAATGTGGCAATACTGTTTTTGTGCTGCACTGTCTGTTCCAGCTCATTTGGAAACCTCTAAACTGTTATATTCATGCCACATCGCCCACTCTTAGTTGATCCACAGCACAAAGATGTGAAGAGCTAATATTTGATTTTAGCCAGTGAATTATGAATAATTAATTTTGTTCTGCTGTGGGGATTTAAAGAAGAAGAGTGGTCGGATTTTGAATGCTGCATGAGGAGCTGTAGCACTGCATGAAGGATTCGAAACAGATCAATGGTGCAAAGCAGAGATAAATATTCTGTTTCAAAGCCTTTAGTAAGCGAAGGCCAGTAGAAGCAGAGGCCTGACCTTCTGCTTGGGCACAATGAGTGAGGGGAGATTACAGTGTCAGTAATGCAGTGGTGCTGAAAAGCAGAGCTGACACAGAACAGGCCCAAAGCAAGGTGCGGGCGACACACTGCAGATACCTCACACTTCCATTACCTGACACAGGATCAAATCACAACACAGCAAAACAATCGGTGCCGGGTTATCAAAGGCCTGAGTGTTACTTCTGTTTGGGAAAAGCATCATGCAAACATGACAACTGGATTCACGCGACCTGATCGCTGATCGTTGTATATGACGAAATCTTTATACAGTCGGAAAGATTTTGTCACCTCTGCTCAGATGTGTTTTGTTGACTTTCAAAGTGAAAAGAAGTACACATCCTTTAGAGAGGACATTTTAATGCACAGTTACTGTTTATTTACTGAACCTGACATACTGGCCTGTATTTTATGTTTCACCTAGTCCATTAAACTCAGCAAATAAATTGAAACCGTGCAAATTGAGGGAAAAATATATTGAGAATAATTACCTTACTCAACAATTTTGTTCAGAAAATGTCATTAGCTTGTAAGTGTTAAAACTTGCAAACAACAATATGCAAAAGAACCTCTGTCTTGATTGGCTGCCTTGTTTCAAAATAAATCATCACAAAACATCAAAAAAACTACTAAAAACGGACCACGTTTGCAGTTTAGTTTCCACATACAGATTGTCTGGGTTGAAGGGGGGTTGTTAGGACAGGACTGAACAATTGTTTTTTAAATTTGCACAATATACTGTATACAATACCGTTTAAAACCTGTTTAGCTGAGCAGTAGATGCTTCTATCAGTATATACTAATAATACAGTTCATAGTCAGTTTGTGTATGTCTGCTAATCTTATGTATGTTTGCTTAGTCAATCCCAGACTCTCCCCATTAAAGCCTTTTTTTAAACAGACTTTTGCACAGTACTGCATATACTCTCAAAAAAGGGGAAAACGACTGCCTAAGATACCACATTGCAACATGCCTTGCGATATTTAAAGCTTGTTTAGCTGAGCAGTATGCTTATACAATAAAGGGGGCATTTAGCTGATGCTCTTATCCAGAGTGACTTACAGTCATTAGTGACAGGGACAGTCCCCCTGTCTTACTCAAGGATACAATGGTAGAAAGTGGGAGTTTAAACCTGCAACTCTGTGGTAATCTGGTTCACAGGTAACCCACTAGGCTCTGACCCCCCTCTGTGATATTAGAATACATACAAATAATACAGTAAATAGTCATTTTATGTTTGTCATTGTGTTTGCTTAATCACTCTAACCTCCTCATGGAAGCCCAGTATTACACTGTAGTTATCATCAAATATCCCAAATACCTGGTTCAGCTGTATCAGTACTTCATCAGATTTTCCCATTAAAGAGGAAATCTTGTTTAAGAACATAACTGTATGAAATACCACAATGTATTTAATGTATTTAAGCCATATTTCTAGACCATTAATGTGTTTTATGGCTGAGTTCTGATCTGCACACTCTGATTCATTCCCACACCCACAGAAACTCATCTGTGATGATGAAGATGCTCACGACACAATTATACAGTCAGGTCCAAGTTTTATACATAAACTCTCAAAATACAAAGGGTTCTTTTAAGCAATGCTGTAGAAGAACCACTTTTGGGTACCTAAAGAACTGTACTTTAAAATGATGAGTGTGATTAACCATTTAAAGGTTATAAAGGTTTAATACCAATTCCCAGAACCTTATATTACTTTTATTACCTCTCACTCAAACATCTCAATCATCATTATGGAGTTTTATTCAAACAACAAACACGCTTTTTTGTGTTTTTATTTCCCAGTTGAATGGAGAAGGAATGGTGAAGGCCTAGACTCCTCCTAGATCACCCTTTCTAGCTACTCTTCTTGGCCTCAGGGAAGATACTTAAATCATTTTAAAGTTTTTAAGCATATATATATATATATATATATATATATATATATATATATATATATATCC
>JBBJLR010000040.1:3288894-3308531 GCA_037577145.1 Brachypetersius gabonensis | reverse complement strand
CCAATATAAGGCACACCTGTACACAATGAGACCATTACATGGAAAACACAAAATGAGGTGTGTATCACCCCAATACACTGCCTCCCTATCCCAAAAATGTCTGAAGTGAAACAAACACCATATGTGTGACATCCTCTAAGTCTCTCATGATATCCCTAACTTATTGTGAGTAGTGTTTTATCTACTGTATATCACACAGTGACAGAAACCACACAAGGAATGTTTTAGATCAATTAACAACTCACTGAAGAGTGTGGCGGTCCAGTGATGTAGTCTGCATGATGCCAGTAGGTGAAGTTATATATGACTGATCTTTACCATGTGCAATAACTCCTAGCTACCAGCTGTGTCGGTCGTAATTCATTAACATTTTCACATTTGTATTTATGACATTTATCAGATGCTTTTGTCCAAAGCGACTTCCATTCCCCAACTACAGGGGGCAGTTTCCTAACTACCACCTGATTTTTGTTGGCGTCCTTTTGTTGACCTGATTTTTGTTTTCTCCAGATTTTTGTTGGCTTTATTAGACTTTTTGTCCAAAATGTTGCTTCAAGTTCACCATTTGGTAAACCAGCTTCTGTGCCAAGTGCTGCAATCTGCTTGTTGGATACTTTCCTAGTACATAGTGCTACACTCCAGAAACTTTCTGCTTGTGTGGAGAAATATTACCAGTTCTTCATCTAGGAATCTACTCATTGTAAAGTGATGAGCAGTTAATAATACGTATTCCCAATAAGAATACAATTGGATGCTACAAACCATTAAAACATAAGCCACTTGCATAATTTCATCAGAGCAACTGATTGTTTTGTCCCAAAATACAAAACAGTTCTGCTTATTATGTACGTTATGCACAGGTGTTTTTTTAATGTAGGTTATGCACAGTCGTGTAAATGTATACTATATGGACAAAAGCAATGGGACACCTGACCATTACACCAAAAGACTTTAATGATCTTGCATTCAAGTACATAGACTTTTAGTATAGAGTTGGTCCCCCTTTAACAGCCACAACAGTTTCAAATCTTCTTTAATGGCTTTCCAAAAGATTTTCTGTGGTTTCTGTGGGAATTTGTGTGAAATTTATGAGGTCAGACACTGATGTTGGTCTAGAAGGTCTGGCTCACAATCTCTGTTCCAGTTCATCCCAGAGGTGTTGGATGGGGTTGTGGTCAGGGCCCTGTGAGGACCAGTGAAGTTCTTCCACACTGAACTCATCCAGCCATGTCTTTATGGAGCTTGCTTTGTTCACAGTCATGGTAGAATAGGAAAGGTTCTTCCCCAAACTGGGTTCACAAAGTTGAAGCAAGGCATTGTCCAAAATGGTTAAAGTTTTAAGATTACCCTTCACTAGAAATAAAGGGCCTAGCCCAACCCCTAAAAATCAGGTGTCCCAATACTTTTGGCCATATGGTGTTCAAAACAAACAAGAAAAGCAGTTTAAACTTACCACACAAATGAATTAAAGAAACGATTCAGTTGTCACGAATGTTTGTGCTGATGTACCTTCTGTATTATTCTATTATACACAACAGACAACTCCTCCAGTTTCACACTTACCATATATTTATTACACATTGGGCTGTATAACAACTTACATTCAGCTTAACTAGCCTGAGCCAAAAGAACACTACTGAGGAACACCTCGCCAGTTTTCATTTCTCGGAAATGCATTCATTCACTGGAAAAAAACACACAAAAACATATGCATCACAAGTTCCAGTTTTAAGCTCTTAAGAACATTATATTTCAGACACAATGGTCATATAAGAGTGCCTATAAGAGAGCTGGTGGGAAAGTTTTGGAAGATGTGTCTAAATATATTCCTTTAACTTTCATCAGGTTTAAACTGAACCTTTTTGACCCAAATAACTGATTTTGTCATCCATGTGTCGAGACGCAAAATGACATCCTTTCATAGCCCTGAAAACAGCACAACTGTGCCCCAGTGTAATGCATAGACAATATACATCATGTGTATGTTTAGTGGTTACAGTGTGAAATGAACAGGATTAGGACATTGCTTATATACATACGTATATAGTGAAATACAGTACAATACACTGATGACCGCTTGAAAGAAAAGGAAAATTTAACTCTTTTCTGTTTCGTTTTGCTACTTGGTGCATTTGTGTCTCATTTACTGTGGCAAATATGCCACATGTTACACCTGTTTGGTGATGCCGCATCTTATCACTTTTATTATATTCATAATAGCTGTGATAAGTGTCCTGAGGGAAAGTGATTCGGCCCAGTTAGGCCACATATTATGTAAAAAAAAAAATATTCAGCTCTTTTCAGATAAAGGGCAAATCGTATTTGCTTGACTGATATTCTCACTTAACTCCTACTGGGATGTGGTGTGATCCATGTGTAAATCCTGTATTGACACGGGCTGTATCTGTAATGACTTTGCAGACAGCAGTCAAGATTAAAGATTAGCACACAAACGAATAAACTTGGCTGAGTGAGCAGATTAACCGCCTTCATCCGTAACATTGTTTGCTTTAAGAGATCAGGGTATGAGCACTTGGCCTCCAGTAATTCTTCTGTACATGCAGTTAAATCTGAATTAATCTCCCTGCAGGGAACATCAGCAATCTTTATGTCGTATTGCTTTTTATGTCGTAGTCCTTTTACAGAAGTGAAATGTGCACAGACCACAGTGGCCCTCATGAGGGAAAATGAACCCATGCCAAAGCCATTTTGTGCAGTAAGTGACCACAGGCGAGCATTCCATGTACAGTTCAGCGTCTTCACGTCTTCTGCTGTCCAGCAGCACATAATGGCTTGAATCACTGTTTATCGCAATGCTGTCCCAGTTACTGTTTCCCTTAGTCCATTTACAAACCCACAATCCAAGGGGTCTGTGCCTCTGCATCACTACAGCAATAAATTAGAGTCAGTTTGCATAATCATGGGGCGGGGAACTTTGTCCTCAGTTACCTGTGTGAACACAGTGTGAAAACAGGTTTATTTCTACGGATTAACAAATTAATTAACATTATTCATCAGTAAACGGGAAGCGTTATCATTATAATGTATCTGCTATTTGAATAACAGCTGATACAAGGTAGGCTGATACATACAGTGTCAGCCTACCTTGTATTTAGACTCGTTGTCCATTTTATCTGCTCCACTTTCTAGTTTACAATTACAGACTGTAGTCCACTGAGTTCTATTTGCATCACTTCATAACCTCCCCCTGCCCTTCCACATATCAACAGTAAAGACCCTCAGAGGACCACCAGTGAGCAGGTATTACTTGTGAGGAGGATCATTCTCAGCACAGCTGTGACACTGACATGGCATGTCTGTGTGTGTGCTGAACAGAGTGAACTAATATGATAAGTAGAGATGATATAATGAACAGAGTGTGTGGATACAAGATGGGTGGTAAGTAATGAAATGGCTAAACAGCCACTAATGTGACTAATAGTGAAAAGGAATGGTTTCCTTTTCACTATTATTTCACTATTCACTAAGACTATAGGTGTGATTCTACATCCAGGCAGAAATGTGTCTGTCAATTTGCTCTGTATAAGAGTGTGTACTAAAAATGCAAATGTTTACATGAACCGTTATTTATATATATGCCTGAAATATATCACTGACTCTCATTTCTATGTTGATTACAGTTACTGGCTGTGAATCTCGATCAGTGCGTTCTCGCCTATTAGGAGTGGTGTGAGTATGTGAGCAGTGAAGGGACAGTCTGTCACCTCTCCCGTAGGGGGAGTGCTGTGTTGCTGTTCAGGAAGGAGAGCTGCTGTTCCAGACTGCACACTCGGAAAGCCAAGTAACAGGAGGACAGGATAAGGAGGATAATTCTGCAGAACAGAACAGAAGCACAGTCATGCATAGAAGATCTACATATGGATATATAATATACACTCATACTCATGTTAATGAGGCAGCAGGGTTTCCCATTCATTGATTTCTTTGTTTTTGTGATGGCCCACCACATATTAACATTGACTGCCGCTTATAGATTTTGTTTACTACTTAAAAAGGATAAACTCCTATTTCATTGTAGAGCAGCGTACACAGCATTAATTCGTTCAGCCTCTCTTTGCCCTCCTCTCTCTCTCTATCTAAAAAACAAACTTAACTGCAGACAACAGACAATGGAAGCATAAAAGCATTAAAAAGAAATTTGAAATTTGTCCAGAATGATGAACAGAGGCATAGAAGTAAGTTTTAATGAAGAAATTGCCAGATAAATGGACGAGAAATTGCTAAATAGATAATTACATTACTTACCATTTAATACTGCTCATTTACAAAAAAATATGCAATATAGAATGATATGTCTAAATTAATTTAGCAGTTCAGGGATGTTTTAATCTGTATAACATGCAGTGGCGACTTGTGTGCACTAGATGGCGGTACTGAAAGGCACAAAATACTTTGTGAGACATGAAAAGAATTATGCAAGAATAGGCAATAATTGCTCTCATGCATGCAAGGCATAAACTCCTATAAGGCATTATGTGTAACTGGGCATTTGGGAACTACTACATATCTGTGTATTTAAAACGGAAGACAAAAGCTGGTAATTAGTTGGAGTAGGCACAGACACAGAAGTGAAAAGCTTAACTCACAGCAGGATGAAGAACTTTAGCAGCTGGTACTCCATCTGGCCCAGTTCAGGTACTGGCTCTGTCAGAAGAATCTTCTCAGCTTCTATACCTCTCTCTACTCAACCAAGAAATATGTAAATAAAGACAGAACAATATCAGCACAAATTCTCTTTGTCTATATTACACGTGACTCTAATATGACTGAAGCAGAAGCTCTGGATGATTCCTTACAAAAACGTATTGGCTTTAACAGCAAAATCCTGTCCTGTACACAAAACTCAGCTGCTGTAATTTTTAAAAGAAAAAACTACTGTTACTTTTACACATACAGCCCTACCAAGTCCAGCTCTAGCCTATGTTACCCCCTTTTTAAGCCCTGTTCTCTTGTCTAAGGCTTTAAATTCAGACTGGTCAACACTAGGAACAAGTCTTTAAATATCATGGCCCACAAACAATGGACTCTTTTAACTTTGCTCTTCAGATTCCTCTCCATTGCTCAATATAGAAATGTCTCATGACATCAATTCCCTATCCATTGTGTTGTTGCCGGTGTTGCATTAATGTGAAAGTTTTATGTAAAACTTAATGTCAGCAATGTATAATCTTGTCTTGAGACATTAATTGATACTATACAATATAGACAATTGCCGGTTTATGAAGGAATGTGCAGAGCCCAATAATTATTACCATCTCTAACATTGCTCTTCACATTCCTTCAAAATCCCACATTAAATTCCTCCCCTTTTCTTAATATTGTCTCGCCCCTATTTATACTGTCTACTGTATATAGTGTACAGTATCAATTAAGCAATTAAAGCTTTACAACTAAGCAAAATTAAACAACCAGATTATTCACATGTTTCATGACACTAAAGTCATGTTTTATATTTAAAATGTTACATCAATGCAATACTGCCAACAACAAAACAATAAATAAATAGTACTGATGTAAACTGGGGACAACAGTTTAAACGCAGAGAAGGAGTACCTTCTTTTAGGAAAGGATTCTGAAATCACTCCCTCTTTAATCCCATATTGCATAAGGGAGCTCTACCAAATGAGGCCGGCCCGCTCCGTTCCTCCCACACACTGCGGATTTACACGAGCTCACATGTGCACCAAGCAGACATCAACTGATGACTGGACTAATACACTCAGGGTAGAATAAAAGCTTTCCATGTGCAGTTATCTACTCATAAATTTATATTCATCAGGCCATATTACCACCCAGACCCTCATAAAGATTAACTGCTGTCAGATTAACAGACTGACCCCTTGTGGTTGCAAATAAACTACACATCATCATTACAGTTTTACTGTTTCAACACAAACAGTCTCCATCTTTACTGCTTGCTTATGAGAGTCTGTAGATGACCCAAGCCTGCACTCTTTCTAATAAAATCAATCAGGTCAAATCCAATAAATGCATTCAGTTTTACCCAATGTGTATAATTCCAATGCATTAACCAGTAATGCTCAGAAATAGCCCTTTTGAAATTTACGGCACACAATTTTGTCTAAATAAGTTAGTTCTGTTACTCATGCCACACTATATTGTCAGTTTACTATGCCTTATTTCCTGTTGTGGACTGTTGTTTATCATTGTACTGACATTTGGTCTCTGTGGAGCTCCACATTTTGTCCTATGCTCCTTCTCGCAGTAGAAGAAGAAATAAAGTAGATGTAATACAAACATTACTGCGCTCATACTACAAGTAAGTTAACACAATTTGCATTTCATTTACATCAGCAAGTCCTCTCCAGAGATCCACTCCATAGTTTCAGGCCTTCAGGTAGTATATATATAGACCCTTAGAGCCGTGTATCTGTACAAAGTATACTCAGCCTAGCCTAATTACTGAGCGTACTTGTCATTTGTCCTGACTGTGTTTTCTGAGCCGTGCTTTTATATTCTGGATTTCTCTTCTTGCCCCGTGGATTTGGATTTGGTTACCTATTGTTGGATTTGCTGGTTTTTGTTCTTTGGATTTTTACTACCGAACTCTGGACAGTATTTCTCATTAAATTCGTTAAATTAAACTTATATTGTAGTTGAATAATGTAAAAGCCGCTATAGTTGACAAATCACATGGTCTGTTCAAGGCATTTTGGTATGGAGTCAGTCCAATTCAAAGTCAGTTGTGGGTGATAATGGAAAAAATGTAATATCATGGCATCATTTTCCGTTATACACATAATACCAATACATTTGTTTCGCTCTGATAGCTAACAACTTGGAAGTGATCAATAAGAACCAGTGGTCCACATTAAAAATATACCTTCAAAACAGTGAGATACAAACGATTAAGATTCACACAATGATTTGCACTAAATCAAATTAACACTAATGATGCTCTCTTTGTAATGAATGTGTAGTTGTTCTAAAAATAAAGTCATGATATGGTAAACTAAATAAATAACATTTTGATTAATTTAATTTATGTAGTTTAGTTAAAGTGTACTCATTAAACAAGTCAAAATAAGGTTAACACATCCTCTACAGGGAATGCACTAAGGGTGGCATTTTTTTGACAAAGATAAAAGACAGTATATAAAACATGCTGTAACTTTTGTACTGGCCATACTGTTTTTGTTAAATGTTACATTTTGCAAATAACAGAAACTGTGTATTAAAATGCATAGAAGTGTGTTCTGTGCACAGGATGTGTTCTTTCTTCACTTAGAAGATTAACAACCATTTGCATAAAACTGTATTCCTAGCGTTTCTACTCCTGTTTCAACAGATAAATTGTATGCAGGACCTCTTGCTTCGGAACTTGTTGGTTTACCACAGAGCGTGACAGAAGCAATTTTCTTAAACAGCATTTCTTTTTCTCCAAAGAGGCTTAGAGTCAGAGCTCAACACGCTTTTAACGGAGCATTACAAACCTATTTCTAACAATATCTTTCAAGAATGACAAAGAAATACAGCATGTGTACCCAAAGTCTGCACTGAAGTTTAGTATTTGCTTTAGAAAGTTACACAAGGAATTATTAAACATGTTTGTCGTTTTAGATATAATAATTGTGCTATGCAGAAAGGAACAGATGTCTTACTGTCGGTGTTAAACTGAGGAACTCGTGCTGTGTTGCAGATTGACACTCCTAATTTTACACATCTACAGAAAAAATGTGGAAGATTTAAACTACTGTACTCTTTTCTCCACTGCACCTGAAAAAGGAAAGTAAGCCTAGTCTTGGTTTGTCACCAGTTTACCTGCAACAATTATTCGTAATGTAGTAGAAGCCATTTGTTTTCTTTCAGGAATCAAACAGCCAAACAGAGAGAAAAGATTTACAGGTGATGGTCAAGCTGTTTTCTTTGCTCACCAATTGAAATCATTTCCACCGTGAATAAAATGATAAATCCAGACGTTCTCGCTGGATTCACCACAGCTGGGAGGAAGACTAAAGAAACCCCAGCTTTTGTTCTGAAGGCATTCATGGCTTAGAAGACTCGAGTTCTTTTACATTTAAAACACTATCAACATGTGTTTGTATTAACAGTAGGCTAGATGGCAAAAAACTAGATATTACAAAAACACTTGATATTACATCAATACTTACATAATATAAATCCTTGTCAAAATACATTTTATGATACACAACATACATGTATCTGCCACAGCATTAAAACCCGACGTAGAGTAAATAATGCCGATGTGTTTCACAATACAAACAAAATCCAGAAATGAGTGCGAGGTGCTGGAATAGTATTAACCGATTTAGCAGTTGCAGACTAGTCAAACACCTCTAACAGTGATAATATGTAACTAAATGTTGTAAATAGTCTGACATTCAGCCAGCTAGTTGTTTTTATGCTGTTTATGCAGTTGTCATAGGCTGGATATTGTTTACAGGCTCTCTATAGACATTTTATATTATGTTTGTAATGATAAACAATACAAACGTAAAGTTGTTCGAAGTACTGAAAGTACCGATGAAAAGGGCACTGTAACTTTTTCCCCCCACAATAACATACTGACATATTGTTCACTCCTATTTGTAGGTGTTTTGTTATCTCACTCACCCTCCAGAGGCTCGCTGGGCTGGAAAGGAGTGTCCACAGCGCTGAGGCTGCTGGTGGAGTTGCCCAGTAAATCAGGCAGGGAGGAGGAGACGGATGCCACTGAGGGCTTCCTCCTCCACTTCAGCACTGGAGTGAACTCATCTACAGTTACAGGGTACTCATCAGGGACTGGGAACTCATCCTGGACATGGGTCAGAATGGAAACACATACACCCACACAGGCAAACACAGACAGACACAAACAGAGTTGAACCGAAGAGATATGGGAGCAACCTGAGATGTGCTTTATTTGGTTTATTTACGTGATCCACAAATAGGGTCATCTGCACAATTAACATTTAATGGTGGAAATGGGTTGTGATTCACAGCTTTTATTACACAGAACCAAACCTTATTTTTAGTATTTGATAAAAATAGTTCTGTGGCTTTAAATCAGAACCTCTGGAGTGAATTAACTCCTATAGCTGGATGAATCCAGATAAGGACTTACAAGAGACAAGGAGGTGGGCTCCTCCATGTACTGTTTGAGGCTGAGGCTCTTCTTGCCATTTACCTTAATGAAGACATCAGAAATGTTGAAATACAAAACAAGGAAGCCAGACACTATTTACCATACACAAGTAAAGGAGAAGGGACGGTCCTCTCACCTGTAGGTGTGTGCAGATTCGTCTAAGCACGTCATACACACTGTCTCTGGACAGCAATGACACAAACACATACTGGGGAAGAAGACGGAACATCAGTACTACTGCAAAACATGGACAGGCAGATAAAATATGGCTCATACACTATATGGACAAAAGTATTGGGAGGCCTGACCATTACACCAACAGCAACTTTAATGACATTGCGGATATAACAGCTTCCACTGTTATTAGAAGGCTTTCCACCAGATTTGGGAGTTTCTGTAGGAATTTGTGTCCATTCTTTCTGTAGAGCATTTATGAGGTCAGGCACTGTTGGACGAGAAGGTCTGGATCACAATCTCCGTTCCAGTTCATACCAAAGGTGTTGGATGGGGTTGAGATCAGACCTCTTTCACACCGAACTCCACCAGCATGTCTTTACGGAGCTCACTTTGTGCTCTGGGACACAGTCATGCTGGAATAGAAAAGGTTCTTCCCCAAACTGTCCACAAAGTTGGAAGCATGATGCTGTCCAAAACATCTTGGCATACTGAACCATTAAGATTGTCCTTAACTGGAAGTAAGGGGCCTAGACCAAAGCCTGAAAAACAGGTGTGTCCCAATACTTTTGTCCATATAGAGTAGCTCACATGCATAGGCCAGTATAATGTACGATTAAGAACACTAGGGATATTAATATGAATAACGTGGCTAAAGTATGAAATAAGTAAGTACAAAAACTCCTGTGAAAGCACAGCGCTAGGAAAAAGAAGCACTCTTTCAAAGTCCTACAATACAGTTATTAATATTTGTATTACTAGGAAAATTATATTTTCAGTGAGTGCACAGAACAGCTGACCTAGCTGGGGGTGTTTGGGGCTTAAAAGATTAAAACAGAGAACAATCCGTATCTCGGCTTTTATACTGAGCTCTAATCTGCCATTTCCCTCCTTTACCTGAGATGAGTCTGAGATGAGTTCTCTGAGTGAAGGCTATGACAGAAAGATTATTATGATAATCAGAGCAACGTTCCTATAACCCTACAATGTCTCATGTCAAGGTCTTGTTTGTATCAGCCCAGGACATCTCATAAGCAATGCGGGCTACGTTAAGCTGCAACAAACCTAACAGTGCTGTAGGTGTAAATCATATCAGCTTACCAGGAGAGACTCATACAGAAGAGAGATAACATTTCGGGTGAGCGCTGGAAAATAGCCAGTCAGAATAAATGACTCATCACAGAAAACCTGCTATCATTTCCATAAATAGTCCCATGCAGCTACTCGGCTTTGGCTACTCTCTTGCTAAGCACACTGGCAGGTGTGAGAAGCACGAACTGAAGTCAAACCGGGTCCACTTTATGACCTTGAGCCTCTCTGTGGGTTACAGTGAAGTTCAGCATTTACATGGCTGCAGTCCTGCACCAGCCATGCAGGCTGATAGAGCCCCGTTTCCTTAGACTGACCTGCAGAACAACTACTGACTCACCTTTTGGCTGCTGTCCGTAGTTATAGCCAGGCCATTGGGGACCAGGCCTGCTGTCTTATGCTTCTTTACCAGCCTCACAGAAACTACAGGAATAGCAACCTGGAAGAGGAGAGGAGAGGAGAAGAGAAGAAAAGAGAGGAGACGAGAGGAGAAGAGAAGAAAGGAAAAGAGAAGAGAAGAGAAGAGAAGAAAAGAGAAACACAAGGACAGAAATATTAGGTTACAGACTGTGAGCTTGCAAACAACTTCAGTCATACCACATTTCCCTCACCCTTGGGGAGTGAGGGGGTTACAAAGAGATAAAAACCCATGGAACATTCACTGTAATGTAATCCTGACCAACAACCTCTAATTGCAACACAAAAGGGTCATATAGCATTACCTGTGTTCAACACAGCAAAACAAATGGTATGGCCCAGGGCTGTAAGCTTAAACAACTATTTTATAGCTACTTTATATATAGAACCATCAAAAAATGTAAAAGTGCTTTCACAGCTTGAGACGAGGTGCTGCTTTTAAAAATACAGGAATCACAAAGACTCATTCCTTCTTTAATTACCAGGCCAAAATCCACACAATGTGTCAGCCAGTTTGGAAGTGGTGCACCTTTTTAGCTGCTCTCATCACCCACACAAACTGTCAGAACTTTCTCACAGCTGGGCAGGGGAAGTGGCGCGAGTGATGTCGAGATGTCATGATGTGATGTTCTGCATGTTCGGCGGTTAACCAGCATTTAGCGCCATCCGCCGAGACTCAGTCGCTCACCTTAATGTCCTTGCCAAAGAGGTTTGCATAGAAGCACAACCAGTTTCTGGAGATGTACAGTCGGCCTTGAAGGAGGATGTCTCGCAGCAAAGCGCAGGAGTACACTGAGAGACAGAGCGGATGAAGGGACGCTTAACAAGTCATCCAGCAACATGACATGAAGAAAGACTTTCCAGTGAGACTATGACACTAACCCCAGCGGCTGCTTATAGCCTTGGATTACACAGAGGGAGAACATGAACTGCAGATATGAAAACCTTAGATTTAATGTTCTGATATCGTTAAGCATCTTAACTATTATATGCGAGCCAGGCTGAACAGCAAGCCTTTATCAAAAACTAACAAAAGGAATACCTTAGAGCTCCGAGCTACATTATTCACATTCCTCTTAACACTGCAGTGGTGACTTGGGTTACACTGGTTTTCTACAGCCTGGCCTGAGGAGTCATTTTTAGTATAAAAGGCAT
Organism: Brachypetersius gabonensis; assembly: GCA_037577145.1. NCBI lineage: Eukaryota > Metazoa > Chordata > Actinopteri > Characiformes > Alestidae > Brachypetersius > Brachypetersius gabonensis. The sequence goes on along the minus strand of JBBJLR010000040.1, from coordinate 3,296,569 downwards.
TAAAAAAAACACACTTTTAACATTGCAGCAGGGATTCTTGTTTCAGAATATAATGAGTTGCTTTTGAGCTCTTTGGAAAAACAAACTCCTACATGAGTCAAACCAGTAGACAAACATGCCATTTATAAACAGCAAACTTCTGAAGCCGTCCTTTACACGGTGTGTAAATGAACAACAAATGCACCAATAGAAATGGTCCAAAATGACTTGGAAGAAATGGTATGACCTCAATGTACATTAAAGTTAAGGAAATTTTTTGCCTTCTGCCGATAAGGTTACCATTTGTTACGACGATAACAAAATCAACATTAGGAGCGTTAAACCAAAACTCACCCTTCATGAGGATCTCCTCTTTGGGCACGTTTTGAAACAGTTTGTGGTACTGCGAGTTGTACTTGCTGACAGTCTGTGAAGAGGAAGCAGTAGATGGTAGAGAGATGAGCCCACAGTTCCCCTGCAGCCTGCTTTTCTCTCGGAGAGGACGGGAGCTCTGCACCAAGCTCAGCATGCTGACACAACACTAACAATCCACACGCACACACACCGGGTCGAGCCTCAGCGGAGCGCGTGTGTGTGTGCCATGAGGGTTACAGGTACCCAGTATTGCTCTTCTCTGTTCCGGGCCCAACTGCACTCCTATTTATTATTGTGAACCGATCCTGTGTCCTCTTACTTTGGTTTCACAAGAGTCGTTTCAACAACTCTCTCTCTCTCTCTCACTCACTCACTCTCTCTCTCTCTCTCTCAGTCCGCTACAGACCCTCCCACTGCACCTTAGCGGAAAAAGGCTTGCAAGCTTGCACAGAACTACATCTCCCCACACTAGTGCTTCCTGCTGCCTCGCACTTCAGTGATGCACAACATCGCTCTCAACAATATTCATAATCTAAGTGGGCCGAGCCAGCTGGCAGAGCGCCCTGTTACTGATTAACCCTGCAATTGCACAACTGACGTGCTACCGGGCCATATTTTATGCATACCTCAGTTTTATAAGTGATAATCAAGGATAAAATCAACATACATCGTACTCTAGGTCTTGTGACCCTTTCTTCCTCCCCTGGCCTTGACCTATGCTTTTATCGTTTCCTGAACACACTACTGTGTATCAGCAGGTCGGGAAATGATCTGGTTTTCTCAAGGTGACTCAAATTATTATCACCTACTGAGACAAGCCTATAGAGTAATTCTATACTGTATATTCTTTCTACACTCTGTTTAAGATCCCACTCAACTGAACATATAAAAAAAAGTCTAGCGTATTATTTTGAAACACACATAAAATGGCTTTCCAGTGAAACAGCTTTGTAGTTTACAAAAGACATGATGTTTGGTACTCACAGAGCCTCTGTAGCATTTCTTTACGTCCTCAAAAGACAGGTCATCTATTAGTTGAACCCTAATGGAAGAAAAGAGAAGTGGAAGAACTTAACCAACAGTTGATTTCAACATGGCCACCTTTTCTCTGTTAAACAAGTAACAGATTAAACAACAAACTAAATGATCTGATTGAGCTCATTTTGAAGGACACTGGGACATCCGTAATGCTTCTAAATTGTATAATGGGTCAAAGGTCAACACACCCATGTTACCAGGTGAAAGGAACTTATTTAAACTGAATAGAGGCACTTGTCCCTCACCACTGCCACTGAACCAATCACAGTTCAGAACATTTCTGTGTGCGTCTCACATGTGGTAATTGTGTTTATTATTGGAATAAAGCGCTTGTGAAAGCTGCAGTTACAGCTGGCCTTATAAACCTTTAGCTGAACTCCATCTCCCAGTACACACACTGCCACTACACAAGAAATAGATGAATGTTTCTCCAAATGCACTGATCAAGAGAGGTCCTCAGCCTAGGGGCAGCTGTCCAGTTGTGGAGCGGATAATATCAATATATTGATTACATATGTGATAAGTAATGAACAAATTATTTTGCAGATCAATTATCAGTGTTCTCAAAATACATACATACAAATATACACACACACACACACACACACACACACACACACACACACACACACACACACACACATATATATATATATAAAATATATGTGGAAAAAACAATGTGGGAAAAATGTGCAAGTGTGTGCATCATGTAAGAAGTAACACAGATAATCTTTTTTAAAAGTCAGGTCATTGTTTGAATAGAATATTTTTAATGATATAAAACCAATCTGTTTGCACATAAATGTATAAACACAAACAATAAACCATCATTATTGATATGATTTATTCAGATGTGTACAGAATAATATACACAACTAAAGATCATTGTAAAATGAGAATTTTACTAAAATAAAATTACCACTAGAATTGACTATATTTTTAAATGTGGAGATATTATCTTGACAGAGAATGTGACCAAAAAATAGATTAATATGCAAATAGCCTGCACACACATGCACACCGTCATCATCTTCTTCATCATCATGCAAATAGCAAAAATTAGCACTGAGAACTGCTTCTTGAGATGTGCACGTTACAAACATTCTTAAAACTTAATATGTACTTAAACTAGAAATTCAAAAAGAAATCAACCTTATAATAAACCACAGAGCCGGCAAAAATCTGGATATCTACTGAGGACAGAAAAATTAGACCCCCTGCAAAGCACAGGGGGAGAGGCCTTTTTCCCTCGGACCTTTAGTGGTATCGGATTTCCTCTGAACGTCATCAGTCATTCTGTCCACGCACACACATGCGCACACACAAATCTCTCCACAGCCCCTCAGAGAGGACTAACAGGACAGGAGTCCCTGGCAGGAAGCCAGGGCCAGCGTGTCTATCGCCTCAAACAGAGTGTATCACTGTCTGTTACTGTCCTCTCTATATGACCTTACTTTCGCTGACAGGAAGGAAGTGCAGGTGGCTCTGCTCCATTAGTCAAACGCCTTAAGCAATCTAATACCCTTCACCAACACTCTGCTACACTGTAACATATATTACTGTGCAATACTGATAATATATGATGACATATTTACAAATATATCATGAAGCCACTGTATTTTCAAGCTCATTTTTATACAACTTTAATACATCTAGACATAAAGCATCTATATATAGCAATATTTATCTACATACCTACACACTATATGGACAAAAGTATTGGGACGCCTGACCATTACACCAATAGGGACCTTAATGACATTGCATTCAAATACACAGACATTGATATGGATTTGGCCCCCCTTTAACAGCTATAACAGTTTCCACTCTTCCTGGAAGGTTTTCCACAAGATTGTGGAGTTTCTGTGGGAATTTGTGTCCATTCTGTAGCGTTTATGAGATCAGACACTGATGTTGGACGAGAAGGTCTGACTCTCAATTTCCGTTCCAGTTCATCACAAAGGTGTTGGTTGGGGTTGAGGTCAGGATTCTGTGAGGGCCAGTTAAGTTCTTCCAGACTGAATTCATCCAGCCATGTCTTTATGGAGCTTGCTTTGTGCACTGGGACACAGTCAGGCTGGAATAGAAAAGCCTGCTGAAGCATTTAGATTGACCTTCACTGGAAACAAGGATCCGTCCCACCCTTTGGCCATATATTGTAAATATATAAACGTACATGCGTTTGTGTGTGGTGAGGGGATAGATCTGGATTTTATACCGTAATATGGAAGTTAAAATAAAAATATCCGTTTTTAGTATTTACGACCAATTGCCATAACATTAAAATCACCTACCAAACATTGTGTAGATCTCCCTCGTGTCCCCACAACAGCTCTGACCCGCCTCCACAAGAATTCTGAAGGTGTGCTGTGGTATCAGCACCAAGACTTCAGCAGGAGATCCTGTAAGACGTCCTCTGAATCATTACTAACATTTTTTTGTGTGATACCACAATGTGGTAGAGTGCATTACCCCACGAAAAGAGGCCACTGTCATTAGAGAATAACTCTGTCATGAGGGAATGTGACAAAATTTAGGAAGATGGTAGATGTCAAAGTAACATCCACATGAGAACCAGGACTCAAGGTTTCCCAGCAGAACATTGCCCAGAACATCACAATGCCAACTGCAGTGCATCCTGGTAATTCATCAGACCAGGCCACTTTCTTCCAGTGTTCCATGGTCCTGTTTTGAGGCTCACTGTAGACAGGTGGCGGCATGGGGACTCTTCAACAAATGCCCTTCAATACCACTAGATATTGCATGCGTGGTATTAACCTGGGGAAAGCAGGTCCACTCTGACTGGGGCACCAATCCCAGTGAAAGCTCAGGAACACACCCAACACAAACAGCATGAATACACTGCTCACCCTGTTAAGCAGTACTGAAATACTCATTCTATTTTAATACGCCACTGTCGTGCCAATCCTAGACTTTTATCACAAGAGGTATAAAATGCTTCAGTGCACTTCAGTGTTGGCAGTTGTTTGCCACTCTTGACTCAGGGGCGAAGAACATCTGAAGGGTGAGGTTTGATGTGTGCTGAGTGGGAGATGGTCAAACTAAAGCACTATTTGAGCATGATTTGTTGCATCCAAGGGAGTTTATGCAACAATTTAGAAATGGACTTGACTTGTTTTTGACTGAAGGTTCTGTGCAATTTGCCTTTAGCACATCATTTTTATGCATGACACTCCATATCAATAACAACATGGACTCTTCTGATAGCAAGATTGATAAACTTGAACTATAATACTATTGCTAAGAAAGCTCTACTTCCTGTTAATTACAGAAGGGTTTTCACTTATTAGCGGTCAAACTTATACTTAACCATTCTTCATTATTTGCACTGAACTGAAATGGTAGACAATTATTTAATGTGTAGTATCACAGCAAGTAAAACAATGCAGCAATGCAATTTGGAAAGCCAGTGCCTGTCTCCAAACTGGGCTGGAAGGCAGTGTGATGCTGTGTGCAGCTTTTGGGAATACAGACTCTCACTGTAACGCAGCACTGAGGCAGCAGGGTCACATGCCCTCTATGAACAGTCAATGCCTTGGGTGCAGAGCCAAGCCCACAGAGAAATGGCCTTTTTCCCTGAACATGACTGCAGCTAATTACTCAGAGGGCAGGACTCGCTGGCTGGGGAGGGGCACACGTCAAAGGTGGATGCTGGGACTACAAATGAACTGCTGGGAGGGCGACAGTGGCAGGTAAAAACTGAAAATGGTGCCATAAGGTAAAAATGATTTGGTATAAGAACATATAAAATGATCACTGTGTTCTCTCTGTTGGTGGTCATCCAAAACTAAAAGTAGTTAATAGGTAAAGTGAATGTCATGCTTAAAAACAGGTAAATATAAGGAAACTATGAACTAAATAGAGCCCTTTATATACGTTTACTAGTCATCACCATGCCACACTCCAGCCATTAACAACAGTTCCTACTGCGGTATACAATTTTTCCTATAACGTTTCTCAGCTAGTCAGAAAAAAATGGGTAAACAATGAATCAAAACAGATACCATTATTATGACAGTAGTGAAGATTTAGACACAGTTTTTATGCAAAGCAACAAAACTAGTTTCAGTTTTTGATCACAATTTGCTTTAGCTTATATCACAATTCAGCTTGGAAATAATTTTATCAACTTTAAGCATCAGATTTCTATAATAAGTGTAATTGTAATGCAAGATGCACAAAATACAAAGCAATTAAAAATGTAAATCCCTTTTCTGCAGAACTGCTCCCAACACAAGGTGAGAATACATCTGCACAGCATTACTATTTTCCTCTCATTATTAGTTGAGGGTTCTGTTTTCATTCTGCTATGTCGTGTGCATGTCAAAAATTGGTTGCTGTAACAAATCTGCTGCAGAAACACACTTCTCTGTTGCTCAAGACGTCCAGAAGTCTCTCAGGCACAACAGTGCTAAATCCTGCCGCACCCGGATCTTTATAAACCTTTGCCTTTGTTTCTTCTTTAATCTTTTACACCATGTGTGCCCTGAAATGCAGTGTGCTTGGTTCATACCATTTTACCTTGATTTTAGGCACACTGTGAACTGACTGTAGACTTCAGTTTCTATGATAGGGACATCGTTAAAAACTAATGATGTGTACCACACAAACATCAAAGCATTTACAACACCAAGCATCACATACGCAGTATCTTAGAGATAATCTTGTGGTGGTAGCAAGAGACTGCTCTATAAATAAGCACTGCAACTCAAGTCCCATGACACAGGGAAACATGCTGATTGAAAAACACTGTCTACTATTGCACTCTCATCACTTCATTGACATGATTTTATAAGCTGCTTTCGTTTAACTTGGCTACACAACACAGCATTGTATGAGATATTAACCAATACTATAAAGAAATGTTGCTGAAAGTTATAAATAACACAGTTTACAGGCACCGGAAATCTTGTCCTTTTGGCTTCGTGACTGTTTGGCCTGCTGTCTGAATCAATGGCCTCTGCACTTGTTGCAGCTGGCTGGCAGAGATGGCAGGCTGGTCCTGCTCTGGCCTGGGATGTGAAGAATTACCAAACAGGCGGAGGCTGTGTATGCTTTAGTCTGTACAGCTGCACAGCCAGGCTAACTGAGAACCAAAACGCACCAACAGCTAGAAAGGAAATCCGTCCCCAAAGCAGTGAACAAAGGGCCTACTGTCAATAATTCATCTGGAGCCAAGCAGAAAGGGCCAAAGAGCACCAAACTAGCATATTTACAGGCGAAACAGGATCCAGGCCTGTAAAGTAAGATACAGCACAAAAGTAGCCTGTCGCCAGCTTCCACAGGGAGCAGACTGAGGCGGCAAAACTGCTGCCATTGTCACTTGTGTCACTGCTGTGAAAAACATCCCCTAAAAGTTGTGCTATTATTGTTCTTCTTATTACTTTGATGCTACTTTGTTTACTGAATATATTGTCTTATGTCAATAATTATGAATAACCATATATGTTATATAAAGATGGGAGCACTTCAAGTCCATGTGCTACATGTTTCAGGTATTTCATACTTACTATGTGGGTTTATGTACCAAAACAGTTAAAAACCTCATTTTTAGCATCTCTTTATCCTTGGAATTAAAAAGGCTGTTTTTGTTACTGTGCCTTGAGAACTTCCTTGAAGAACTTCCTCTGTTCTGATTGGCTGCTCTGTATTGAGTCTTATGCAAAAGCAGTTCAGGATGAGACAGTCCCTAAAACTGAAGGATTGGGTGGACAGGGCTAAACTGTTAAATAGGTTTTATGGCATCACAAAAACAATGAGTTCAAACCAGTTTTACCAGATGTAACAAAATATTTTATATTATGGAATCATATCTAGCATCTTAGCTTTTGGTTAGAGTATTAGTTTGTGCCAAATTGGGCCAACTATTGTGGAAAATGTTGTACTTTTATAATACTGAATGCTCTACTTAACTGAAAACGAAAACATATTAATATAAAACATATTAACCTAAACCACGTGTTCAGCCTCATTTATTTTGGCCGCATCAATAAATAAATCAAATGGAGACACCACTGCATAACGTCAAATTGAAAAATGATCTCTGTTTTGGTTTTTCCGTGATCTGGATCCTTTAACATTAATAATGAAGAGATGAAAACTGGCCTGAAAGGCAGTCCAGCTTGCAGTGAAGATGAGTGGGCACTGCAGTTGCTGCTGGGACAGAAATGAGAGCTCCCTGCAGTCTGGAGAGGGAGAGGGAGAGGGAGAGAGAGAGAGAGAGAGAGAGAGAGAGAGAGAGAGAGAGAGAGAGAGAGAGAGA
>JBBJLR010000040.1:3258291-3288794 GCA_037577145.1 Brachypetersius gabonensis | reverse complement strand
ACACACACACACACACACACACACACACACACACACACACACACACACACACACACACACACACACACACAGAGACCCCAGGTTGGGAACCACTGCTCTAATACATACACACAAACACACACAAACACACACACAAACACACTTTTAAAAATATTTTTTACACACTCTATGGGTGTGTTAAACTATAAAGTGTTTATTCACCTACATCATTTAGTTTCATGCCTCCATAATTAATGAACAATAAGTCAATTTCTTGCTATAAACAACAAACAATTTCTCTGTATTGTTTCCACCACTAAAAAAAAAAAAAAAAAGCACCGGAGGTGAAATGCAAGAACTGTGCTTCTTTTGGCTTGTTTGTGTCGTGTCTGGTTCGAGTCTAGACTAAACAAAGCCAGTTTAGAAAGTCAGAACAGGTCTTGTGTGTATCTTTGCACGTCCTTTGTTTTTGTCACTCTTCTCTCGGAGAAACAATGGATGCATAATTGTTGTCTCTGGCACAAAAAGGAAAACAGCAGAGCAACCAATAAAGCCAAACCACAGCCAAACAACGTCAGGCCTAATAAAGTCCACTTGGCAACATTCATTACTTAACACCTCCTTCAATTAGTTTGGGCGAAGAAGATAAGGAGAGAGATGGAGAGTCCGTTTAACTGTCTTTAGTCAAAAGAAGAAAGATAGAGAGTGAGGTTGAGAGGGAAAGTGAGAAAACTGTGCTCAGAGCACAGAACAAATTTGCAAAACTGTCTTTAGAGACTTTAATCAACAGCCAGTGTGCAGTCGGTGCAGTGTTCTATGATTATTTTCATCCTGTGGTACAATCTGATACAGGACACAATGCATGTAATCTTATCTGGTACCGTTTATACACTGTGATACATTTTTCTGAGTAGTGATGTAGTGTTTTATTAATCACCTGTCATATTAATAACCTATTCAATAATAGCACAGTGTAGCCTTGAATGTAGTTATTATTTATTTATTGATAGTAATAAATTCATAATTACTGTACATTACTACATATATACAACGAGGCACGCTAATTTTACTTCATTCTCCATTATTTAGAGTTATCCTACTCTCTGAAACAAAACGGGGAAAACATTCATAATATCTCTAATTTTTACAGCTTCTTACAAATGATAGAATAGTAGAATGATAAAAGAATATATTTAAAATACATATTATAGCAGTGACTGCAAACGTTTGAACACTCGTGTAATTTTATATTGAGCAAAATGTTTCCCTCTCAGTCGTAACATACAGATTTAAAAGGAGACATTCTGTGAAAAAAGTGGCCTATTTATTTCAGAGTATCACACAAGATAGTCCCCAGGAGGCACTCTGGCTATTTCTGTAATATACCACCAGGGAAACGAGTCACACGTACATCATAACGGCTGAAAACTAAAACAGCAGCTACTCCACACTCAGGCAGTGAAGCTGAAAAGATAAGACAACAATTAAGGTTCTTTAATAAAAAAAAAAAAGGTAATTTGTTGTGATAAGACTACTTAAGGGCTGGTTACTTAAGAGCTGGTTTCCTGAACAGGGATTAAGCCTTGTACCAGACTAAGATCTGATATAGTGTTTTGAATGAAGATTCTCTACTGAGTCCAGGATTAACCCTGCATTTATGGGACCAAGCCATAAACATGTAAGTATACTTATATTTCCATTTGTATAATCTGTTCTGTGAATAACATTATTTATTGAACTAGTTTGATATGAGGTGCTGATTTAAAAAAAAAAAACATTACTAGAATGACTAGGTTTTTGTAATATCCTACTTATTAATAAGGTTTTGGGAACAGTACCCAAACTGTCTCATACTGTAGAAATTCCTGCATCCTCGTCCAATCTACACGATTCTCAAGGATTATGTCTAAAATATGTCAAATTCATGCATAAAGCATGGCTTTGTCTATATGAGGACTGGTGCTATTCGTGAAAACAGGGAAGCCTCTGAACTCTCTACAGTGCTCTTTGGAAAAGCCTCAGCGCTCTCGCTCTCTCGCTCTCTCTCTCACAGCAACAGATTGAGACCAGCAGCAATTACTGCAGGAGGCTAATGGCTCCATTTAGACCAAACATCTGCAAACCAACAACTGCACCCTCAGCGTTTGCCGCAAAAAAAGGAGCCCCGGTTGATGGATGCCTTAATGGCCCATTTCCATTTGGAGTATGAGGGACAGGCAGGTGAACGCATTTGCCCACACCTAGGTGTTGTGAGGCGTTTCAGCGAGGGCTTTGTTGTGCCAGGTGGCGGAGGGAGGAAAAAAAAGGGAACACACAAAAAGGACTTTGTTCTTTGGGATGTCAACAATGCTTTGTTCAACTCTGTCAATGCTGGAGGGACTTCAAAAGCTCCTTTTAAAGGTTATCTGTCCTGGATCAAGCTTTGGGACAAATGTTTTTGTAGGATGATTAAATAATTATTAGCTTAAAGAAAGACAAAACTGCACTCAAACCTGAATAAATTGTCTAAGCTGCAGCTGACCTGTATGCATTGAAACTGTTTTCTCCAACAAATATGGGTTTTACTTTTTTTCTCAGTAGAGTGAAGCAGTGATATTTTATTCTGTACAGATCTTGCTTCTATGTGTAATGTAATATGTTACTACCTTACGTTAACCTTTCAAGGTTTCTCTTTACTTTATTTTTAATTGTTCTATCGTCTTATTGGTCGACTGAGAGGCTCATTTCACAACATGTGGTATAACTACGTACAGTTGAAGAACCTTTTCTATTCCAGCAGGACTGTGTCCCAGTGCACAAGCAAGACATGCTGGAGGAGTTGAGTATAGACGAACTTGACTGGCCACACAGAGCCCTGACTTTAACCCCATCCAGCACCTTTGGGATGAACTGGAACAGATCTTCTTGTCCAACATCAGTGTCTGACCTCATAAATGCTCTACAGAATGAAGACACACACAGAAACTCCAAAATCTTGTGGAAAGTCTTGCAATAAAGAGTGTTACATCTGCAAAGAGGGAACCAACTCCATATTAAAGTCTATGTATTTGAAGGCAATGTCATTTAAGTCCCTGTTGGTGTAAGGGTCAAGTATCCCAATACTTTTGTCCATATAGAGTATGTGATAACTAAAGAATCCTTAAAATAATCTAGCTTTATACTGAAATACCTTATGAAATAAACCCCACACCAAGTAATGCTGTGGAGCAAATTTCCCACTTGTGGGTCTAATAAAGGTTTATTTTATCTTAAGTTTTGAGTTTACAGTCTTGGTAGCTCTCATAAGGACTAAAAAATAAAACAAAGTCACTTCAGTAGTAGATGACGGGTAAATTAAGAACGAACACACACACACACACACACACACACACACACACACACACACACACACACACACACACCGCATTAACTCTCAGCTGACTGAGGAGCTCAGGTCTGACGTCGTGACGTCACTGCGAGAGGAGACCTGAGGCGTAGACCCAGGTGAGATATGGCAGAACCGAGCCTGGATGGTAAAGTCTCTCATATTAACATGTTAATCCGTATGTTCGTGGTCTCTACAGCGCAACATCAGCTCAGAAACAGCCAGCAGTGGAGTTACCTCAGACACAGGCAGGTCTCTATTCCACACAGGTCCCGAGCTCCTCGGAGGGGTGTGGGCATCACGGCCCCCCGCCCAAACAGTCCCGGCCCGCAGCGGTTGGTCCTGGAGCAGAGAGCGGTCTCTCGCTCATGACTGCGGTCCTGGGCCAAGTTGAAGGACGCCAGTGGCAGTCTGTTCCCCGGTAATACGCCCGCGGTCCTGTTTACAATCTGCAGGTGGAGCTGCCCTAGGAAACTCTGTGGCGCCATCTGCGTCCCTCAGGCTCTTCCCGCGCTGAGCAGACCCTGCGCCCTGATTGGCTAACGAAGTCCCGCCTCCACTGTTATGATTGGCCAGTAGCTCAAACTCTTAGGCAGCGGGCGGATCAAGAACATCCATCTCTGGACTACAAAACACGCCCCTAAATGAACGTAACCGCTACAAAACACGCCCCTAAATGAACGTAACCGCTACAAAACACGCCCCTAAATGAACATAACCGCTACAAAACTCGCCCCTAAATTAACATAATCGCTACAAAACACGCCTCCATAACTGATATTACCATCAGAAGACACCCCCCCAAATCAACATCACATTTACATTTACGGTGTTTAGCTGACGTTCTTATTCAGAGCGACGTACATCGGTGCTAAAGTAGTCCACATTTGTTTCTTAAACCTGTAAAGATAAATAACCGCTGCAAGTGGACAGTACAAAGGTAAGAGCAGCAAAAAAGCTATAATGCAAAAGTACATTATAAAAAGTACACTATCCAAATTAACATAATCGCGATACAGTAACAATTTCATGATACTCCTACTTATAAAAAAAACCCGAAGCCACGCCCCAAATAGATGCATTCACCTAATAGATACATACACCTAAGACACGCCCCCATATTAACATAACGCTTAGAAGCGACTTCCTTTCCCTAACTATAGGGGACAGCCTCCCATTTGAGGTTAAGAGTCTTGCTGAGGAACCCAGTGGTGGTTTGCAGAAGGTAGGTTTAGAACCCATGACCTCCTGGTCCAGGGGCAAGTATTCAACCAACTAGGCCCCCACCACCCATATGATTTTGATCTGCTATGTATATATGCATGTGTGATCATCTGAATCAATCGATTTACCTACACACACACACACACACGCACATACACACACAAACACACGCACACCATACATACATGCAACAAAAGAAAGAACCAGCTGTTCGTGGAATTCCAAAAATAGCCTTGTTTATATTATGTGCCAAGATTCTGAAAACAGAAAACCGAACTAAGAATTTGTGGCATGAACAAAACATGTGCATCAAATCTGCAGCCTCAGATCCACATTTTGTCCATATTTGGGTAAAGGGTTGTTAGTTTAGCTCTGTTTAAGTGTATCCGGTGGATGACATTAAGTTGTATTAGACTCTGTATTATTAACTCGCTCTGTTCCACAGATCGTCTGGTATTTCTGCTTCCAGTTCCTTTTCCCAGTTTGCTTTTATCTTAAACAAGGAAGTGTCTTTTACAGACATTAAGATCAAGTTCAAGTGTAATATGTGACTTTTCGACTGTACAGATTCTTCTGCATATACTGCCCTACAAAGCTAAAGTGCAGTAGCTACATATTGGGTCAAAATTGATTTCAGACTACTAATGGGGTTTAGGACGTCTCCTTTGTCTTGTGAGAAAATATCCTGGTTCAAAGGTAAGGTGTCAAATACTAAACTTTAAAGCCATTTTTCTCAGTTTCAGCTTCGGCATAGTTACTTCGGCAGTGTAGTATAATGTGATCTTTTTTAAGGACTAGGAGTAGAAGCAAATTGTGGGGTTTGGAAATATTTAAGTAAGTTATATTTTGATTTAAGAGCTGTGAGGCTTGAGAACACGTCGTCATCATCTAGGTGACAGCGTAACCTAAAGAATGATTTTGGTAGGAAAATGGAAAGGTATTGAAACAGATATGAAAATTGTGTTGATTCTTCCAGTAAGTGTTACATTTAAGCCCCCCCCCCTCCTCATAAAGTTTATTAAAGGCCTGTGTCATTCTAATCCCCAGATATTTCAGATCTGATTCTGTTGTTCTGAATGGTAAAGTGTTATGTGGTATTTTTTTTCTAGCAGATTCATTTACAGGCAACAACAGCTGCTTTAGGGTTTGTATAAAACAGCCTAATCCAGTTCATCCATTTTTGCCAAATACCAAATTTTGACATAAATATGAGGTGACACACTGAGACAGAGACACCCTTTTTATAGCCATGTATTAATGTATTTTAAATGTTAATGTCTTTCTTAATATAAATATTAAGGCACACTTCGTGATTGGTCTGTTAAGTACAATTTTATTGTCAGAATAATGGGTAAATTACTTGATTACAGCTGACAGTCCTACTTGGCATTCTAATAAAATAGTGAGGCTGGGTAAAAACAAAATGAACAAGTCATAACAGATATTTAAGGAGAAGAAACAGACATGACTGTGTTTAAGGGACCAAATAAAAGTTACTTTACATTCTGATTAAATCTCAGAGGAAGGTCACTCATGAAATAAGGATTTCTACATTTGTGATCAAGCTCATAAGAATCAATGACATACTTTTTTGTTTGTTTTAGGAAACGAATGTTGGGTCATACTCTGCATTAGGACTGTTAAAATTTAACAATTACATTACTGATAACTTGTCACTACTTGTCATGACAAAAAACTAGTTATTTAACTGAAATCAATAAATTAATTCAACAAAAATAAGAATCTTTGAGATTTTTAACCGAAACCTGTATTGGCATGGCATAGAGATTTTTATGTGACTAAAACATTTTTCACATTTTAAAAACCACTAGTTTGTTCAGGAACTCGAAAGTGATGGTCTACTACGTCCATGTGTTTCACTGGGGCATGAATAGGAGGTGATATAGTGGTCAAATTTCTTTAGTAAGTCTTTAGAAAATAAGCAGTGGGCATAAACAAAACACGCGTGAAAGGATTACAGGACACAGACAAAGTGAGAGAAGTGTGGTGATCGTCATAAAGAGGGCGCATGTTTATTCTGCAGCCATGCACAGTGAGAATGGTTAGAGAGATGGTTTTTTAGCCAGATATTTGCATTTATGCATTTTAATTGAAGTCTTATGAAAGGCCTCCTAATTTCTTGGTTTAAATATTAAGTTAGTTTGTCTCTGGTCTGTTCACTCAGAATAAAGGGTAAATGACTTGATTGGTTGAGTCCTAATTGGTATTGTAATGAAACGGTGAGGAATGGTGGAAATGTGGTTAGTCGATGCTCACCGGTTGCGTGTGCGTGGGGTCCGAGAGCTGGGGGCATGGAGCCGTCTCTGTGTATCAGGCCCCTCTGCTGGAGCCTCAGGGCTGGCTGCGTATATAGTGCATCCCATTAAAGCCCTGAATCTCTACGGCGAAGCCGGAGCTCAGCAAGGCGAAGGGTGTCCTTTCATGCCATCGAAGTGGTCTCACCAGATCCAGACTGGAAAAGCCATTGCCTCAGCACTTCTCCCTCAACCCCCCTCACGCTCCCTCCCTCCCTCCCTCCCTCCCTCCCTCTCTCCCTCCCTCTCTCCCTCCCTCTCTCCCTCCCTCTCTCCCTCCCTCTCTCCCTCTCTCCCTCTCTCTCTCTCTCTCTCTGCCCCCCCCTCCCCCGCTCAGGCATAATCAGATTTCACATTTACTTCTCGACAAAATCATCCCCCTACATAATCTCCACAGCTGCACACAAACGGCTCCTATTCGCATGGGCCGAGAGGAGCATTACACAACCCGAATGGGCTCCGGGACTACAGCTGTGCACATGGCTTAGGCACCGACCCAACAATGAGAAACAATTACCCTATCAAAGATATGACTGGCGTCATGTGACACTTCCACCAGTACAATAGTGGCGGGCCTGGTATGAATAAGCAGAAAAGCCCCAGGCTCGCTTTATAACTAAATATGAAAGGATCTGTCTTATTTCCAATAATTCAATTATTCATGGCCTGCTGCAACACAGAACCAAGCTCAATCGCATTTGTGTTCCTGGTAATATGCAATGGGTGAGAGATTAAAGGATAAGTGTGCACGAAGATAATGTGCGGGGAGGCCGAGGATAATGGGTTGAGACTGATGCAGCGCAAGTGGGTGGCCTGCAGCGGCACCGGGAACATATGGTAACATGTAAAGTGGAATTCTGCTGAATTCTGCACCATACCTGCATGGCAAATGGTTCTCCAACAAACAGTTATGTATAAAAACTCAGGTGGTACATATAGGTTCCCTGATCATTTTTGGTTATTTGTGCAGTAAACATACTGACCTCTGGTTCCAGCACCAATGTAAAGAAATCAAGCTTCTATACAATTAAGCATTTTGCATTAAGTCACTATGACTATGTTTACATTTCAATGGTGGAACTGTACAGAATTTTTCCCCATTATGTTATATAAATGTTTCTTTTAATAAATATAAAAAAAGGAAGACAACACACTTATAACAGAAGCGAATGGGGAAAGAACTGTGTTCATTACTGTCCACGGTATTCGAATATGTCACAGCAACGGACATGGCTAGCTAAATAAATAAATAAATAAACAAATAAATAAATAAACAAACAAACAAACACACGTACTTTTAAAATACCCCAGAAAATGCATTTCTTTCACACAGTATACGAGTGCACCTCCACTTACTTTGGATACGTCAAAGAAGGAAGAGAGTCACACTAGGACAGATGTGATTGTCTCATAAAAAGATTTATTTTTTTTGCCTAAATGTACAAAGGCAAGTTACAGTATTGTATAAAAAAGAAATATGGTAATGTACACTTTACATATAAGAGGACTGTCCAGGAGGGAGCAGGAGGATCTGAGCAATTAACGGCCAAGGAATTATTTCAAACAAAACTATAAAAAATGTAAACATCCTTTAGTACCAGTGACTGATACTCTGTTGGGAGAGGGAGGGAGGGAAGGAAGGAGGGAGGGGGGAGGACTCTTGTTTGGACAGAGCAGGGGGGCTCAGTTAGGAGAAAAGGTGGGAGTCCAGTGTGAAGAATGACAAGAACCATGCAGAAGTGCACAGCTTCTACTGCGAAGATATCAAAGGATGTCTGTCAAGCACCATTTGAGGAGTTTTACGGAGTACAGTGGAGACAAACAGGATGCCAGGGGTGGGATCGAACCTCTTTCTCAGGAAATTAACCAAACTGTGAGCATCAGAACGAATCAAAATATCTGTCCAGGTTCTTGCAGTGCAGGGCACTCAGACCCAGAGGATGAACGCTCACATAGGCCCAAAAATTCTTAACCAAAAGATCTGTTGTGATAGCTGCAGGGCTGCAATATGAAACCTTTCCCACTGCGATCCAAGTACCTTGGTGTCCTTTAGCTGAGGGCTTTTCGCTGTTGAAGATGAAAGCACTGCCGCGCGATTTCTCATACGAAATTGAGGACACGGACCAAGAGATTACTCACGAGAAGAATCCTTCAGATATAGTATCACTCTCAAACTCTGCCTCCGCTTTCATGTACCCGGCTGAAGGTTTTAGGGATCAATCATTTATTTTTGAACTCAAACCAATGACATTTTGGGCATAAATAGTGGGCGGAGTCCTGATGCTATAGGCTAAAAGAATTCAGAGTGGCCCCATTAAAACCAGTAAACGGTGTTAGAATGACATCAGTACAGAGGTACGGCGAGGAGGTTAAAGGAAAACCAAAAAGGAAAAGTGGGAAAATAAACCTCAGGAACAGTTTTATAACATGTTTAAAAAATAGCACTGAAACACCATAAAAGCTGATGGTTCTCCAGTCGCGTTTTTTAAAATAATTCCTCTGTACATCATATACAGACACCATATTATGTGTGCAGAGCAAGACAGCAATACAATAGCAAAAAGGTATAGGAACAAAGCTTGCTTCGCCTGAGGAGACACACGGTCACATTTCTAGTGCTATTAGTACACCATGCTGACCAACATGACACACACCTGCTGAGAAAAACCATGATGGACTATGAAAGTAAGAAAGGGGAGGAAAAAACAAAAGGAAAAAAGGAGACCCAAAACGTCCAAAAATTGAGCTCTAATTTTTTTTGCAACACGGTAAAGCATCACATCACGATAAGTGTCCAGGAAGAAAGGGCCCCATGCAAGTAACTGCAGAGCAAACTAAATGACCGGGCCTTTTCTGGTGTCACCCAGTCAACAGGTACATGACGTAACACAGGCCACACATACGGCTCTATTAAAAACACTCCATCACTCGGTACCCACTACGTCTCGCCGCGCTGTTGACTACTCACTTAAAGGACAGGGGTGGAGCATGTCTGGCACTGCAAGCCACAGGGTGAGAGAATATTGGAAAGCAAGCCAAAAAAGAAGCTGACCTGAGACCAGTCAACTTGCCCACCGTCAGTGATACGCTACCTAAGAGGCCTCTGATAGAGCGCTGCGGCTCTGCAATAGAGGGAGATGTTTCACTGTCCAATTATTCCGCATGACATCCATTGACAGTCGTGTCAGTCTCCTAGTACTGCTTGGTGTGCGTCTGTCGAAGGCAGGGGAGTAAGACAGAGCAAAGTGACTGAAAGAGCCTGACGTGCATCCCTCCAGTCAGCAATAAAAGCAATAATGCAGCCTGTCAGCTACTTCTTCAATAAATACTTGAGCAAAACTGAATTTTCAACCTTCCTCTCCACACATCAGGGGGAGAAAACAACAAAACAACGTGACATTAAGAATGTGGATACTGGCATTTCCTTTGCACTGAACTGCGAACGTATTCACGGGTGAGGAAAAACACCGCTCTTGAAAAAGTTGGAAAAAAACGATCAAAAAAAAAAAAAAAAAAAAAGAGCAGTCTTGAGGCGTGCAGCGATGAGAACCGTGAGGAAACAATCGCTAGAGAGATATATTTATGAGACAATGCTGAAAAAAAACCAAGAACCTGCACCCCTCACTCGCAGGTCTAGAACAAAACCAGGAGTTGAAATGGTTAACATTTCAGTGAGGATGCGCACAAAAAACAAAAAAACAAAACAACTTCAACCTTTTTAACATGATAAACTATGTTCAGTCTTTATTTTCTTTTTTTCCCCACCCATCAGTTCGTGCCTCTCCAGCCACACTCTGCATGTGGGGGTGTGCTATGCAGTCCATTTTGTTGAGTGGGGATTTAATTTATTCTCTTTTCTTCTTCTTCTTTTTCCTTTTAAAAGACTCCTCACTTGTGCACGAGTTCATGAATAGTGAGTTCAGTGGCCGGCCGGGAGGGCCGGGGCAGGATGGCTTTGAACCTGGTCTCACAGTCCTCAGTGGGGTACGAGGTACGGATGCTAAGAAAACATCAGTCTGCCACACATTCCGGCAGAAAAACAAAAACTAAAAATATAGAAACACCATTCAACTGATGTCTAAATGAACTCCATATACTTCCCCATGTGATCCAGTCACATGGACATTGGTAAAGGTGAGCTGAGGCAATCAGGGTTCCCTAGAAGAAACAGACATGCATGCTTAATATACTGAACACGGCAAAATAGAAAACAACAATAAAAATGAACAAGAAATCTCTACAGTATTTAAAGAAGTAATGGAGAATCCATACATCTGCCTCTCATCGTCCTCTAGGACTGATTACCACTGGTTTTAAGAAATTCCTGTATTTTTCCAATCAAATTTTTCATGTGATTGCCTACCACAGCTAAACCCCCTGAAACCTGACAACTGTCGTGTCTAAGTACCGTGAAATGATTGGCTGTGGAGGAAGACCACATGACAGAAGAAATACAGCATAGAAACCAGGCTGACAATAGCTGTATTATTTTGTTCCCTCTAATGCTTTCATTAACCACTAGGGGTCAGTGAAGGTTTTGAGACCAGAGGACTTTTGAGACCAGAGGACTGTGCTCTGGTGCCTCTGTGAATAGAATAGCAACAAAATTGTAAGGAGAAAAAAAAACCTAAACAATGCTT
Organism: Brachypetersius gabonensis; assembly: GCA_037577145.1. Classification (NCBI taxonomy): domain Eukaryota; kingdom Metazoa; phylum Chordata; class Actinopteri; order Characiformes; family Alestidae; genus Brachypetersius; species Brachypetersius gabonensis. The sequence continues at coordinate 3,277,272 of JBBJLR010000040.1, read as the reverse complement.
TACAGAAGGGCTTCATTCAAAATGCTACAGGGCCCCTAAATATTTCACAACGATGGATATCAAACTATATAGTCCTCTCAGGACAGAGAGCCTCAGTCGGGGGACCTTTAAATAATCATGACGCTTCAGAACAGATGGAGGACTGTGAAACCCTGAGTCAAAAAGCCTTTTAGTGAAGGGGCTTTGAGCTGGTACAGCAAGTACAGCAACCCTTCATTAAGCTCAGATATCAGAAATACCAGGCTGTCCATTTCATGGTCTTGGAATTAGACCCAGATGAAATGGCACTAGAGACTTCTGTTGTGTTGAAGGAGACATCTATGTGGAATAAGCGCTGTGGTTACTAAGGCTGAAAACAAAGGAAATTCTCAAGAGTGTTCCCAATTTCACACAATCTCGTGTTTCCTGCTTTCAGAACTATCTGTTATCTAGCCGTTTGTCTTACCATTCTCACCTCCGTGCTGGTGGGTAGAGGGAGGGGGCTGCGGCTTGCTGACTGGCAACAATAGCTGACGAGGACAGGCCTGTAAGTGAGAATGGCAAAAATAAATAAATAAATAAAAATCAGTCGAACAGACTGAAAGCAACACAAAATTCTATCATGGAAGCTAAACTCGCTTTCTGGTCTTCCAATTAATGCACAATGTGCTATTAATTCCCAATTCTATTTCTGACTTGTACATTTTAGTGTTTACCCTGCTTATAATACTCTTAATCAGTTAATCCATCTATAATCAGCTAATTAGTGGAACACTCCAGCTACTTAATCTCTAAATGTTGCGTACGTTTAGCATCTGCCCACTGCCTTCTGCTGTAAGGGCGTTTGAGTCAAAGGGTCTTCTGTTCTTGTGGCAAAGAGCTAATTTATTCTTCTGACCATCACTTTCTGAGTTACAGTAGGTGTGCCAAAGGAAAAACACTAAAATGTACACGACACTAATGCTTTTATCCAAAGCGACTTACAATATGAGGAAATACTCAAGTTTCAGGACAGTTGGAGAACCAGAGGAGAGTTCTGAGTGCTAAATCTTTATGTAGGAATCGCACAACTCCACTACCAGGATTGTCTGTTGTCTTATTTGAGTATGTAAGTGTAGCAGTCTAACCTGTGGCATAAGACAGATCGTACTGGCTCGACACAAGAGGATAACCCAGGTGATGGTGGGATGGCATGATTCGCTGAGAAGGAGATGACCGAGGCCGATCCATTTCTCTTTCTCTCTCTCGTTCTCTCTCCCGCTCGGCCGCTCCTCGCTCCCTCTCGTGGGACGACTTCTCGCTCACCGTAGGGGACTTGCTTTTATACTGGTTTGCGTGTTGGTGTAGGATGTCCAAGGCTTTGGCCTCCGAAGCAGACTTGCTTACTGTGGGGCTGGAGCGGGATTTCTCACCCTCTTCGCCGCCGCCCATCTTCCCGCTGTAGGGCGAGAACGGATAACCAGCGGGCAGATAGGAACCTGAACATGACAGTGACAGTACTGGTGAGTTTAAACTGTTTTACAAATAAAGTAACCAGGCATCACTTCATTAACTAAAAGGTACTACGGGATAATAACCATAATTAACTAACTGTTCAACTAACTGAACTGAAGCAAATTAAAAGTGTGCTTTTTGACTTTAAAATGATCCGCTTTTACACAGTTAACTAAACGACAAGACACAAAATTTCAAATGCTGAAAATGCCATTGCGCAGAATCGGCCGTCAGTGTTCTCCTCCAAGTGCGTTATACTGTGCAACAACTGTTAACACAAGCTCAAAAAACATCTCGTGGCTGCTTGACATGACTAAAAGGAAGCAAATGAACAACTATTTTTTGGACTATATTTCATACTGGTCTTATCTCTGTCCATCCGTGTGTCTGTGCAGTTATAGCATAAGCAGTTTCCTCTTCTAAATTGGTTAGAAAATGTGGAAAATGACACTTCTCAAAAACAAACAAACAAACAAACAAAGGGCTTTAATGAGGGGCAGCATAATAAACCTTTTATAATAACAACTGATGAATCTCTGCAGACATTTATAAAAGCTTACTGCAACAAGACTGAGTTGTCATAACACTGGCTGAGCTGAAATGACAAAAATGGACACAGCAGACTTTAACAGCTAGACGTTCAGAATAACCCTTAGTATGGACTATTATTAAACACTTAATAGTAAAAGCTTACGTAGGTTTGTGACACTTGATCATGTAAGGTGAAATGTAGGTCTTGTGTAGTGTGATAAACACTGTTCTTCATAAAGTGTTACTGAAAAAAACTACACTACCACTTCATCTGACATTAGAAGTGAGATATATTCACTAGATTTAAATTGATAGACAAAACCCTACATACAGTAAAAGGTCCATAACTTTAATTTCTCTTCCACTTATATTTTTCCCTTGAGGTTCACTTCTGACATTTTTTTATTCTCTTTCCATCTTAACCTCCGTTTATCGTGCCTCATTAAAAACAGTTTGGAGTGAAATACTTCTTCTTGCACATGTGAAGCTGAACTGATACAGTCTGAATAGGAGGCTATATTTTTTTCGGGACATCGTCAAAACGGTGACTTCAAAATTTTCACAGACTAAAGACCATGTTACAAGACCTGCTGCAAAAACAAATCTTTTCCCCCAACCTAACAGTTCTGCTTAAGCATACTTTCAGTGCTTTTTTGCTCACTGCGATTGCTGTCTGCTGACAGACAAAGGCCATAAAGAGGTACATTCGTTCATGAAAAGATTAAGTGAATCACTTAAGGCAAACGGAAACTGACTGTCGATATGAATGCAACAAAGCTGATAAACAAAATCCACAGAGTACAGCTTTAAACTAACAACTGATACATGTGTTGCTATAGAGCTATTTCTGCTTCCTTGATTTCACACTATGCTTAGCTGCCAACATCCTCGCAGAACTGTGAGAAATACCTGTCAAATGGCAACAAGGATTTATGCTTATGGGTAATGCTGTTGAGCAAAACACTTGCCATTTTGTACTGAAGCATGTGGTATTTTCTAACTGTTGAATTTGATTTTAACAGCCATTATAAGGCATCACTGGATTAACCCTAAAGGCCTGAGGCTCTCAAGAAAGTCATCTCAAAGTCAAACAGTTTCACACATTTTTAGACCTTTTGGCAATACTATTATTTTAAGAGGTCTATGACGTTTCCCACCCATTTGACGTTTGAAATGTGTTGATGGCTCAACACTAAACCGTAATGAGCAGAACTACAGCCAAAATTTGTCTATTAATGCACCATTCATTTTATCATATGAGTAAATGGGTCCCAAAGTTGCATGTAAATTGCCCTGAAGCAAGACTTGTTGCAAACCACTGAAGTAAGCGACTACCACACACAACCCCGGTTAACACCTCGCTAAAAGCCGAAGATGCAAAATCCACAATGATCATACCTGGGTAGTTCTGCACCATGACTGAAGGCATCCCCCTGTATCCAGGATGGTTGGGGTCATAACCTTGCCCATAGGGGTAGCCGTGCATGTAGTGCATGTACGGTTGCTGTTGTGCCAGGGCAGAGGAGAAAGGCATGTGAGCATTTGCTCGAGGGTCTTTCCCTGCTCCCCGGTAGTCTTCGGGGGCAGGGGCGGACGATCGGTCAGCAGCCTCCTTGCTCTCTTCTTTAGAGCTGGTCTCTTTAGGCCGGGACCTCTCATCTTTGCTCTTCCTCTCTCGGTCACGCTCTCTCTCTTCATCAGCCTGCCTCTGGCTCTCAGGGTACTGGAAAATATGGTCAGACAGTGTAATAATTTAGAATACTGTGTAAGCACAAAATGAGTTCCCTTATATATACTGCACTATAAAAATGGCCAAATGCTACAGTATATAGTCCATCTCCACATGGACATACGTACTGAAAGTCAGTTACACACAAGTCTATTGAACTTAAAGAAATAATTCATTTATTATTTACATATTCAAGTTGCATTATGCAGTTTTTGGGGATGGGGCACTGTGTATAATGTTATTTTTCACTGAACTAGTCCTTCTCATAATAGCAATGGTGCTTCCTTACTTGTCTGTACCACATAGCTGGCTCCATGCCTGTCCTGGCAGATTCCACTCCTGTTTTGGAGTCCTCTTTACCGTGATGGCCACCTTCACTGAGCTTCACCTTCAGGCCCTCAGCCTGTTGGGGCTGGAGTTTAGCTTCTTCCCCTTTAGGGATGATGACGGATTTTGCTGGCTCAGAAGATGGATCTCTCTGTTTGCTGTGTGCCTGTGGTTTCCCCAGATCTGACAGACTGGGGGCCTTTGTGAGTCCCGGGGGAACAGGACCCTTCTGCTTCCAGTCCTCCTTCATGGAGCTTTCTCTGTCCTTCATGCCTACATCAGCTTTCTTCTCAGCTACCCTGTGCTGTTCGGCCATGAGCCTCTGCCGTTCCTCGTACTGCTGCCGGTAGGCTGGGTTAGTGTTCATGAGGTGGTTGTGATATACCTGGTCCGGGTAGCTGTAGGGAGGAACATAGTACTGGCTGTAGTACAGAGGCTGCATGTACATGTTGGAACGTTGCTGGATGACAGAGGGCTGCTGCTGCTGTTGATGTGGCTGGCAAGAGGCAGCGATGTCTGCTTTGCGTTCCTCCGGAGCCTCCAGCTTCACCTTATCCTCACTTGACTCCTGCTCCTCCTCTTTCTTCACCTTTACGGCTTGGCCATCTGGCAGAGGACCTCCGGCGCTGGCGCTGCCAGGGCTAGGATGGGCATAGTTTGGAGAGTAGTAGTTGTCATAGCTAGTGTAATAAGGTGACTCTTTATTGGGTGCCTGTGAGGGAAAGAGAGCTTTTTTGGCTCCTTCCCTGACAGATGGGTCTTCTACCTTGGACTTTAAGCCTTCTACTTTGCCCTCACCATCCTCTCCAGCGTCTGAGATATCAGAGTATGCAGGACTGTTCGTCTTCACTGAAGAGTTATCAGCCCCGTTCTGAGTGACTAACTGCAGAGGAGTGAGTGGCTGCCCACTACTGTCTATACGGCTTGCCACTCCAATGGATGGACTAGGAGCGTTGTCTGTGAAGCTGTAGATCTTGTCTGCTTCTGCCTTAATGCTGGCCAGGCGACTCTGGTGAAGATCTGATGGTCCGTTTAGATGGCCTTCACTTCTGCTCCCAGGATCGGAGGACTCCGAATAGGGACTTTTTCCATCTTCAGCTTTCATTCCTTTACCTGAAGGTTTGGGGCTATCTGCATCCTTACAAGGCTCTTTCTTTTTCTTGTCTTTCTTCTTTTTGTCCTTGGGGTTCCCTAGCACAGGGTTCATGGGAGAAGAGTCTCCAGAGTCTCTTGGCTGAATGCCTTTTAATTGAGGACTCTTGGGTATGCCTTGCATCATTGAACTCATTCCTGGAAGATGATTGGGACTTCCAGAGCTGAACGGCGCCTGCTGCAGACAGTACATCTGTGGGGGAATGGGTGGCGCAGTGGGCCGAGAAGGCTTCATACTCTTCTGGGACAGCTTATCAGGCTTTGTGATGCTGGACTTTTTGGACTTCTTGTCTTCCACGCCATCATTGCTGGCATCGTCCGTGAGGGAAGGCCCATCCTCACAGCCGTCCATGGGAACGCCACAAGCCTCCGCATCGGTTTCTCCATTCTTCTTTTTCCCCTTGGAATTGAACTTTCCGGGCGAGGGAGAAGAGCCTTGTGCATCAAATCCTCTTCCTTTAGGAGTGACTGAGCGTGCAGGGGAGAGAGACCCTTTCTGTGAGACCGAAGCTCCATTGCAGCTCCCTGGCTCAGGGTGGAGGGACGACTCCTCCCCGTACTCGCTGTCTCCATCCATGTCCAGCTTCATGTCATCATCATTATGAGCACGAGCCTGATGATATTTCAGGCCATTGATGTGCTTGTACTTTTTGTTGCAGTTGGGGTACGGGCAGTCAATAAGTACTGGTGAGGGGCAGCTGCGATCTAAGGGAGGAGGAAGACACTCTGTCTTTATGGTGGGAATTGAGAGTCCAGAAGGAGTCACTGCATTGTTAGAGTTAGTGCGCATGCGCTTGTTGCCTTTAGTGTCCTCAGAACTGGAGTTTGGTTCCATATCAGAAGCAGGCTTGTTCTTGCGCTTGTTGACTGAGGAAGGGCTGGCTTTGACATCCTCAGTGTTGCTATTGGGCGGGGTTCTCCGCTCAGAGGAGTTCTGACTGCCGCGGCGACCCTTGCTGTTGGACCCAGCTCTGGTCTTGCTATTGTTACTGGCCTTGTTGTCAGAGGAGTTGCTGTTCTCATTGACCGGGGTGTTGCTGTTGGGACGCATTCTCTTACCCCGGCCACGGCCATTCCTCATCTCCAAGTCGCTTGTAGGAGATTCACAGAATCTGAAACATTTATTCAAGAAGATTAGCGTGGGATTAGCTATAAAATGTGCCAAGAAAAAAGTGCAATTTGGATGACATTATGATGCATTATTCATGCTCAGCATTAACATGCAATGAGAGCAAAGCAACAAGGATTAGTCAGAAGAAAGGAAATGTATAATACAATAGGAAATCCTTTGGAGAGGCTATAGAATGTGACAATATCAGCAGATCAGTAGATCAAGTCTTCTATAATCTGCCTTGCAGCAACTGTTCCAAGTACACATAACAGAAGTGTTAATAAAAACTGGAAATGAGGCTCCATCTTCTGTAGTGCAAGGCTAATTATTCAACAGTTTTAAGCACAGTGGCTGACCTATTCATTTTTGTCAAGCTATGAAAAGATCATGATGCATGTCAAATGGATTTTAAAACTTGCAGTCAACCATGTTGAAATGAATAAATCATCATAATCCTCTTTGATGTCAAGCAATTACTGACTACACCATCAACACTATGTTAATATGCCTCGTCACTCAAGGGTGAAAATGGATTGGTACAATATTTGGATTTCTGTCTCAAGCAAGAGAGTGTTCTATTCTTATCCTTTCCTGTTCAGAGCTGACTGTGTCTGGCCTTCTCCCCGAGGCTTAAGATGAAGTGTGTGGGATACACCTGGCTTACTGATGCTCCCGAGGGGGGAGGAGGAACCCGTGTCTAAGGAGAGCTGACAGACAGGCACGGGCTGTGCCTTTGAGAGATGATAGGGAGCAGTGCAGCAGCGCCAAGGATCTAATCATGCTCCACAGCAGCCTCTGTCACAGTCGGCCCAGATTAACCAGCATGGATGGATGGACGGACTGAATAAACTAGATTAGATTTTTTTTTTTTTATTGCGGTATCTATTTAGAATGTCAACTACTTTCTGTATTACTGAAAGACTCTGCGTGAGGTGGCCTGATTTAGAGACACTTTAGGCATGCCTGTCTTGGTTTGAGAGAGTTTCATTAGACGTGAATTTTTCTATGAGAGGAGATAAGAATGATATCCTTATACATACCTAGGGGGAGCCCAGTCATGGCGGGTACAGTCCAACAGCGTACCCACATACGTCTTGTTCCGCCACGTCACATTAACCACCAGCATCCCTATAAAGGAAGAAAAGAGGATTCTCATTATAGCTAGAGAATACGGTCTCTCCGTCTGTCATCCCTACAAAGGTTCAATGGCACAATTATACAGTAGAGTTCTTCCTTCAACCTTGTGACTCATTCATGAGCAGGCCGCTCTCTCTCTCTCTCTCTGCCCTTCTCTGTATTCCTTGCACAGCCACAGCAGATGCGCCATTCCCATTTAAAACAGATCAAATGGAGGATTCTGAGGGCAGCACTCTCAAAGCAGCCCTCCTATTTTTACTGCCTGCTTCATGATTACAGCAGCTAAGAGGCTGCAAGGTGCACAGTGAGTCATTTCTGGAGGAAAATTGTTTGATGGCGTCCTCCATCTGACTTTGCAGCACTGAGCAGTCCATGCCTGTTTCCAGTAGAGGTGTAGTTATTGTGTGAGAACAGCTGAAGCAAATAAAAGGGCATACGCATGGCAAAGAATCAAAGAGCTCTGCTAGACAGGCTTGTTTGGGTAAGACGAGGGCATCACTGTGATTTTATGCTTCCGTCAGAGCAGTAATAATCAACCTAGCTGACATTTTATTTAAGCACCCTTAGCAGTTCAAAAGAGCAAACGTGACTGGAAACATCTCAGCCGTTGTCCCGTTGTGTTAGTTTCAGCACATAATCTTTAATAAACTGCATCTGGCAGAACTCTCCCAGGAACATAGCCCTAAGACTATGTCAGGGACTTTTCAGGATGAGTTCCTAACAGTAGTGCACTCCAAGTGAAATATACTCCAGCCCCGCATCCATTTCGTCTTGCAAAATGCTTCATTTTGACTGGAATGCATCAACGAGACGAATATCCAAAGGTCAGAGAGATGTGAAATCTAGGGGAGTCGTATGTCGGTTACTCTAATGGGTACAGACTATTTGTTACAACATTTGTATTTGTAAAACATCTGAAGACAGATTCAGCTGTTTTCCTCCCTTTACAATCGCTCTGAGCCCCACTCACTGCCAAACGTAGCAAATGTAGTCATCCCTTTGCTGCTAACACAGATAAACACCCTCCAACAAAAGCTATAATGTCCTCATAAGTAATGAAACATGTTTTCCTAAAACATACCACGTGTAACATTCTCACTTCTCTCATGTCACACACACAGGGCCTGCCAGACTGCGAAAGCAAAGCTTACTGCCATTCCTTTGAAAAATGTCAATGGGGTCACTGGAGGAGCACATTAGCGGAGGCCCCCTCCTCTTTCACCCCCAGTCATTAGTGTTCCTCCGGCCACCTGTCTGAACCCGAGGGCTAACTCGGGGTGAATGGCCAATCATTTCACCTCTCATGCCCTTCAAAAGCCTCTGCGGAACAAACAGAAGCTTGGCATGCGTCCTCCCTGTGCTCTTACACTCCATTAATAAATACCTCTAAAGCAGTTAAGGGGTTGAGCTCCGGGTCCTTCACGGATCACCAGCACTGCTGTCTACCGCTTTGACTTTTTGTAGCGCAGCAGTGTCCAGTTAGTCTTAGGCTGTTCATATTACAAACCTTGCTCAATTATGATTTTTTTTGTTGCTGCGATCCGCTCGTGCTTGACGGTTCCGTTGTCTGTCAGTCTATATATGTGAAATAAAGTTTAACCAATGAAAAAAAAAAAATCCAATCTGACTATTCTTATAACTGCAAAGCTATGTATTAGGAATCAAGGTAAGCAATCAACATATAGAAAAGTGCGCAAAATGTATAAACGAAGATCACGTGTTGGTGTCCAAGGGCACTAAAGAATCAACATACATACATAAATTCCATAAAAATCTGCCATAAAATCAAACCCAGCTGACAAACATTGTACATGTTCCACTTGTTCTGCCAAAACAGCTCTCCACAAGACCTCTGAAAGTGTGCTATGGTACCAAGATGTTAGCAACTGATCCTTTAAGTCCTCCAAGTTGTGAGGTGTGGCCTCCATGGAATGGACTAGTTTGCTTAGCATGTCCCACAGATGCCTGACTGGACTGAGATCTGAGGAATTTGGAGGCCAAGTCAAGACCCTGATTTTTTTTATCATGGCCCTCAAAACAACAGTTTTTAGTGTGGCAGGCAGATATCCTACTGAAGTAAAGCATTTAGTGAGTAAATTTGCTGTTAAGAGGGTGTTCTAAAAGAAAGTTGAAAAAACTTTCTTCTTGACTTCTTCCCACAGTGCATACTGGAGCCATTTCTTTCCCAGGTAAGTGGCTCATGTGCCTGACAGGGATCAGCATGGGCAGTCTGACTTGTTTGCAATTATTCAGACTCATACACAGCAAGCCTTGATGCACTGTGTTTTCTGGCACTTTTCTACCACAGACAGCCTTGACTGCCCATGGTCATGTCCACCAACCGCATACTAGAAAAAAAACACAATAAGTTCTTGTTCTGGAGATAATCTGACCCAGTTGTCCAGCCGTCACAATTTGGTCCTTGTCAAAGTCACTCAGATCCTTACACAAGCCCATTTTTTCTGCTTTCAACACATCAACTTCAAAAACGGACTGTTCAGTGGCTGCCTAATACACCCCACTTCTTGACAGGTGCCACTGTACTGATATCTTATTCTGGGTGGAAAAAACAGATTTACACTACTTCCACCCAGTAATGTGAAAGTAGCCTGAGAAGTCACCAGGTGAGTCGATCTACAAGGCCAGCCAGCTTTCACACAATGGTTGGGCTTTGGAGTAAAAAAAACCAAACAATTGACCTCATACCATGTGTACAAACAAGTAAATTTAGGATTAAATAATGAACAACAAAGCATTCAAAATCTGCAAGAACTGCAGGAGAAGATGCAGTGTGTAAAGAGGGCAGTAATATCACTATGTTGGCATAAGAGCTGTAGGTCCGGCCGTGTTCCCTGGCACCGGGCCCTTCGCCCGTCTCTGAGCAGAGGGCTTTCTGGGCTCTGCTTCAAGAGCAATAAACTTTGTGAAGATTTAGGGCTGACATTTGGAGGCATCAGCATGCGTGGCTTGTGAGGGTAGATGCCGCACCAGTGCGACCCTGGTGCGCCTCCAGCTCCCCACCAAGAGGATTTGTGTCAGAATGATGCCTTGAAACATCGCCTGAAATATCTGCCTCTCGCTGTCTCATCACAAACTGAAAGCCTCCTCCAAGTCCACTTGATGTCATATGTGAACACGAGCCAAAGCAAATCAGAGATTAATAGAATAGCATGTAGTCTTCAGTGGAAAAGCAGAAACAGGAATTGAGTCTTCCTTTGTTGTTATGTAGAATTAATAACAGAGCTGTTGTTGATTTGGGTTAGATGGAAGAACACGCAGTATTTCATCAGCATTTTAATTAAGCATGCTTACTCGTAAGCCTTGGAGACGTGGGTTCCAGTGGATTTTATCCCTAAAGCTGAACATTACTTAGTACGAAAGGCATCATTCGATAATTATATTCCTGTATAACAGGCTTGACTTGTGATTTATTTCTCACGACCTAATGGAGGTCTAGTTTGTGTCATTACCATTATACATTCATAACTGTTTCCTTATTTGCTTGTGCTTTTCAGTATTTTGGTAACTTCTCTTCACATCATATCTTCAAGGAATAGCTAAAAAGGGTTTTTTATGCTGCAGCTATCAAATGAAATCACCAATCACCATGGTTACTCAAGCTACTCATTTCATAGACAGAGAAAATAAAAAAATAATATTGATCAAACTGTTTTTTTCACCGTGTCATTAAACAAGCAAACACAAAGTCAGCCACAGTGGCTACATTACCTAGCCATTTAAGAGATGCAGCTAAAATATAGGTGCACTTGTTAAACAGCTGTGTTCCAATTATCAAGGCTCTACTGCACCCTTCAGTGGAAAGCAAACATCAAAAAACTTTAGCTGATCCGAGCAGATATTATTTGTGTGAACCACAACAGAGAAAAGAACTAGGCTAGATTAGCAGGTGTTAAAATGATACCAATGTATCGGAATGACACGTACAGACGTCTCATGTTCATGTGAATAAAACGTACCATGTTGTATATTTTTAAATCCATTAGCCGTAGTATTTTTCTCCAGCATCAGCAAAATTATGAGCATCAGGACATTTGGAAACTGGCGCCGTTTACAACAGTAATGCTGGTAGCAAAAGGACATAACAACTCGAGCTTGTGAAAGATGTGGGCAGATAGACCGCGACATCCTTAAGGGAGTCGAGCACAACTGAAAGCCATCTCAAAGTGCTTGAAAGACGTTTTCTCTGCCACAGGATCTTGCTGCTCCACTTTCCACCCACACAAAGTGTCACCAAGATACAGATCTGTCCGCTTCCGCAAAAAGAGGGGAGGGGGACTTCAAAAAGACAGAGGCAACCTGGTGGACCAAGCGCTCCCTCAGCCAGAGAGAGACGATCAAATCCAGCACCTGCAGAGCAGACAGCCTCCCCTCCTACACCGTTTCTATAGCAGGAGCAGATGAGAGGAGCATGGGACCATCAAGCCCCCAAACTACCTCCCTCCAGTAGATTAAGCGGGTGGGGGGATTTAGTGGCCTCAGTCGCCTGGGGCAGGGATTGTGTACAGCCTTGTTTTCTGTCCCTCCTATAGCTCGCAAACGGACAGTTATGCACATGTGCACATGTGTGACAGCACTGGTACAAGCAGGCTAAACAAAAAAGGGGAGTAGCTGAGAATCTAACTCTGACCACGGCAAATGAAACCAGCATGGCTTTGTGTCAAATGTGAAAGTCTTGAGAGGCTGATCCTTAGAGGCACAAAAGTGCTAAAACTAACACAAAACACTGTAATTTACACCAACGCGAATTCAGTCCACATCAACACTGCAGCCAACACTCAAGATCTCACTGAATTGTTGCTTTGCTCATTTTATACCATGGAGGAGCAAAAAGCAGATGGGTATGGGCTGCCCTGATATGATTTGGTAGTTTGGTGAATGGCTTAAGTAGTTGTTTTTTTGTTCTATTTTGAGTGATGAGTGGCATTGTGACGACAGAAGAGCAGCTCTTTCTTTTTCCCCCCACAACAAAAGCAGTAGAGCTGTACTGACTCACACTATCAAGGGCTGCAAATCCACAGTGTTCACTTTGGAAATGAGACACTTTCAAAAAGAAATTGTTTTTTTTTCCTCATTCCTGATTTCCCTGATATAGTAAAGTTTGGTGGAGGAAGAATAATGGTCTGGGGATTTTTCAGGGTTTGGACTAGAACCTTAGATTGAGTAAGGGCAATGTTAATGCTGCAGCATGCAAACACAATTTAATTAGGAATTTGGGACAACTGTTTGCAGAGGGTTTTTTTCTGTTCCATAACTGATCCTGTAAACATATGGTTAACCCTGAAATCAAATCAACTAAGCACCACTGGAATTGTGGGTCAAAAATCATGATACGAACCGTGGGTTTGGTGTATCGTTACAACCCTAGAACAGATTTCTACAGACAAACTTCAAAACTTTCTCAGAAGAGTCAATGCTGTTCAAGTTGCAAAGGTGATGGCTAACCCCATATTAACGCTCGTCCTTAACTAGTCCATAGAGGTGCAATGGTCAGAGGTCAACATACTTTTGGCCACACGGTGCTTGTGTTTTGTAACAATAAACTGACGATGCAGAATAAACTGGACACTTATCTTTTGCATCAGCATTCCAAAGGGTAGGTTAGTAAAACATATGTTTCTCATCAGTCAAGGATGCAAAAGAATCATATTAATCTCTATCTGGATCTATTGTAAATGTGCACACGACTGTAATATTGAACAGCACTCACACTGCACGCACATACATTTACATACACATGTAAGAAGAGCCGAATGATGTGTAGGAGAATCAGAGATGGCATGCCCACGGCGGGAGAGAAAGCAAACACTTAAGCGACCAGTAGACTCTGAATGCTGATGAGGCGGCGGCCCCTTTATGTGCCACTGCTTGGAGGATACAGACAGGCACAGTGTGGGCGGTGTTCACCCGCCTGCCTATACCCACAGCCTGTGTGTGCTCTCATTTAAGGATTTGGTGCTTTTTTTGTGTTCAGTACATGGTTGTGCTGCATATCTGGGGCTTTGATGATAAAAAAAGACAACGAAGTGAAAGAGAACATTGCGGAATCCAAACTTTACACCGCAGCTGCTAAGAATCAATTAACGTTCTAATTAACTAGAAAGAGGCTTTAAGATATAAACAGACTGACAATAGCAGCAAGCAGGACTTCGGGATGTTTCTCTGTCTGATTAGAAGCAAATATGTGAAAGCTTAAAGGATAATAGTATGTGGTTACAATCATCACAATTGAAGTGTAAAACTAAGGAAGCAAACGTAGCTGGCTGCTGGACTACATTAGGGACTATTTACATTTTTCATCAAGCCATCAGTTTGAAAACCACAGGGCTTTCCAAAAATAAACTTGATACCCCCCAAATTCTTACCGTCCTCGGTCTCCTGCCACACGATGCCCTCCAGGTTGACGCTGGTGCCAGGCTCACAGGGCCCCAGGCACTCGGGCTCTGTGGCCAAGGCCACGTCAGATGTGTTGACAGCCACAGAGCGTGTCCGCACCATGAGCTGCTCACATGGAGAGGCGATGTCAGTGTTTCCCACCGAGGCAAGGAGGTGCAGCGGGGGAGGAACTGGGGTGGAGACTGGAGACTCCATCTGCAGGAAGAAGAACAGATTCAGAAAAATACATTCAAATAAACAGAAGCACTGAACAGACTACATAGAGTTGTATGTAGACGTAAATAACAGTGAGGTAGTGAGCACAGATGTATTTTGATAAACAGTTCAAAGAAAGGCATTAATTTCTGGCCTCACATACACAGTTCTTTCATTATGAAATCCAGTTACAATTTGGTTATTCTTAAGAAAAAAAAAACAATTCTGATTTGGAATTATCTAGACAGGAATGTCCAACAGGTACTAAAGACACACTAAAAACTGAAGCAGGTGCCAGAATAAAGGTCAAGGCATCATGCCGCATCAAACCATTTAAAAAAATCCCATCAGTGAGCGATAAAAATAAAGCCCTCAAGGCTGAAGTAAACACTTACAAATACCTGGCAAAAAGTTCAGGCCCCAGATGCCGGCCCCGACCTGCACAATCCCAGACTGCAGACCTCATTAAGACAAAGAGGTGCTTAGAGTTACTAAAGCTGCACTTCAGGGAAAGGCTGAAGAGCATCTCATGGTGTGAACTCTTGACTAAGTTGTTTAACTGAGAGGTAGGCTGTGGTGAGTAAGGAAATTGATTCTACCTGTCCTTCACAACCGCAAGAGTCACCAGATAGGAAAGGAGACAAAGCTGATTCTGGAAATCAACCTAATCTTCTGATCTATACCTAGAAAATGCAGGCAACTGCACAACACTTTGAACTCTGTACAGGCTGGCAATAGAAGATAAGTGTAAAGAACCATCTAAAGCAACTGACAAATGGCAGGAAGATTCAGGTGACTTTCACAGTTGGCGTGGAACGCAGGCTCAGATAAAAAGCAAAGACATCAAGATGTTTTTCTGTCAAGGAAAAAAAAAAAGGGCCTTGATATACCCTCTGCAAAGTCCAACAGCATAATTATCACGTTCAAGTGAGATGCTAACAGACTCAGAATTTCCATTACTTTTCTTTGAGCTCCCGTGTGAAACTTAACACTGGGGAGAAAATCTAATGTCATCTAAACCACTTTGTGATTTATGATCACGCATGACTTGCCAAAGTGGTGGCTGGTGTGTGAACAGAGCAGACAAGCCATCGTCCAGCTGTCAGCTTTTACAGAAAATGAGAGCCACTCTCGCACAAGCTGGAGGCCTGCTCTGGAAGGTAGATATTTCAATCTAGATTATTTTGAGCACTCGCACCCTTGCCCTATAACCGTTTCTAATTGGAGACACTTTTGACCTAATTCTTGGTTAGAAAATGAGTTTAGCATACGACATTTTTTTTTATAAGAAAAAATGTGTTGAAAGTGAAAAAAAAAAGTGGTGGAAATGGAGACATTCCTATTAAACAACACACACTTGGCAGCAGTGATTTGTCATACATGGCTGATCTAGTCACACACCAGTTATCAGCCCCGGCATCTACACAACGGCATGTGGTCATGGGCCGTGTAATTCACGGATAATCAGATCCAGACCTGATAAACAGCGAGGAGCTACCATCCAGTGAACCAGAAGAAAGGAACAAAGATCTAAGAATGGTTCATAAATCCACAGAAGACAGGAAGCATTAGAATGTTCTGCAAAATAAACAACTTTGACTTAAAATTCAGAGACTGAGCCTTTGGAAAATAACCTCATGTTATAAGTAAGAAAGCTCTACTCAACTCGGTGCTAAAGCACTAAACACTAAATAAACAAATACTTTTTCACACCAGTATTAAAATACTGAAAATCAATGTTCAGGTGTTTGTTAAGTTTCGTTATGGGAATGCAGAGTAAATATCTAGACTACATATAAAGGCTAATTCAATTAATTAGAATTATGGCTCACTGTATGGCTGAAAGCATGACTGTTTTGGTTGTATTTGCAAGTAAATGTATGTATTATGTACAAATATTATATATTCCACTTTGTCACTATTGAATATGGGTGTGTTCACGAAGGGTGGGTGATGTGGCAAAGACATAACAAAAATGTCAAAATATACAATATTAGAGAATGCTTTTTTTTAACATCTAAAACAAGTTTAGTTTATTGCATGTAATGTTTCACGTACTGTACTGTGTATTAACACAGTCAATGTTATTTAAAATATTTATTATACTCAGAAAAGCATACTGAGACTAATTTATGATGATACACATAATACTGCTACTGTTAATGTAAGAGCTTGACTGTGTGTAAGTACTGTGTACAGATGTGTGAACAAGCTCTGGTACATCTTTATTGCTAAGTAGGCCGATTCAGAAAAAGTGAAATATTTTTCTGTGAAAACCAAATCTACTGGAACATTGTCCACTCGGGAGAAAAGACCTTGTGTATGAGACAAGTTCAGCGTTAATGTTAGCTAATTAGCTCATCTGAAGAGGCCTCTGTTACTGCTCTGGTGTGAAAATGGGTTTTCCTTGGTTACTTTTTAAATAATAAATGTTTCAGCGCAGAGAACTTTACACCACTCTTTTTCTTTTTTCTTTTTTAATCCCCATAAGTCCCGTAATCTAAAAAAAAAGTACGCCTAGAGCCTGGTGTTAATTTCCGCCCCGATTTTTCCACTTTTCCATCCCTGAGGTTAATCAAGTATTCGTTCATTAACTCTTACAGACACCGTAATATGAAGATGATTTATAATACGCATTAGAATGAACCTTATGTTTTATAAGAGCGTAACATCAGGGGGGTAGAGTTAAGTGTATAATACTTAAACACACGATTAGAAAACAATGTCCTTTTCCTTTTCTCCTCCCAAAATGGTTTGCTAAAAGGTACACAGTCACTTCCACTCAGAATGGGCATTTCAGACAACTCTATTCAGCAAGGCTTTTAGTGGTTCAGACTTTTTATTTCTATTATTAATATATAACTTTGCATGCAAATGAGTTGCTGACAATCTGCAAATGCTGAGCAAAAGTGATGACCATTTGTATTAGCAAATAACGGACAAACCGTTCAACAGTCTCTCATGGAAAGCACAGACAATGGCAAAAAGCAGAGAAACCTTGAAAACCAGATTATGTGGTTGTGGACTGTATCTGGACGTTGTTCAGAGACCTGCTCCCCTGCTTTTTCTGACTGGCCCTATGAGCAGTCAGTAAAGTGAGCTTTAAGCAATGACGGGGACGGGGGGACGGGGCAGAAGTCGAAACAGGCCAGGATCACACAGCAACGGATGAAATACAATCCGGCCTTCCACAGGGTGGGAGATCTCAAAGCTGAGGATTGCAGATGGCAGCTGGAGTCACCCGCATATACTTAACAGTTCAAAGCCCGACTCCATTATACTCGCCGAGTGAAAAGTGTCAGCCAAAAACATGTCAGAAAGGATATAAAGCAGTAAGGCCTCATGGGAGCAGCTCAATAGGGTTATAACGGATAGTGAGACTTTACAAATCAGGTACAGTGCATTTATTTGAAACTATTATTTTATGCATTTGCTTTACTTTACAACTTTATGATGCATGGCACACTGTAACGCACAACAACTCAGACACAACATCAATTTCAAAGAGAACTGCTCCAGTTTCCTTACAGTCATGCAGGTCTATAGTTGGTGAATGACTGACTTTTTTGGCTGGTCTTTATTCGGTCTGTTTTAACGTTCAGCTCACACCGTGTGGGCTAAATGAAACACGCCGGCACGTTTCTAATACCGGCTAAAACTGCAGTATAAATAACATTATTTACTGTTTAATGGGCCTAACTGGCAGTCTAGAGTCAGGAGTGAAAAATAAGTTGTCAGTTTAAATAGCAAATGCTACAACGTTTATGTACAGGTATAGCAACAGCCAGATACAGCACATTTACCTCATGATATTTATGTCATAAAATTACGAGAAAGATTTTACTGACCCTTGCCAATTACAATTATGCATGGTTTGAATTCAATTATAAGTTCACAATTCCACCCCCCTTCACTAAAAAAAAAGGGGGACCTTAATTATATTATGGTAGTGATATCAGAGACCATCACACAACAGCAGCATGGCTGCATGTTTGTCTCCCCGCCCAGACAGGAGCACCACATTTACACTGAAAGGTGTGGGTCTAGAATCCTAACATTACATTCTTCCTCCACCGCAACTTGCTCCTCCAACATCAAAGACACTTTGCAATAGCAACACCAGCTACACAGATTACCCCACTTTGGACGAAATTTAACTGCTGCTTCCAATTACACACACCCACCAAAAGGAAGCTTCAAATCTTTAACAAGAGTCTTCATTTATGTAATGAGGTTCAATGGTTAAAAAGGTAAAGGGCAAAACATTTACTCACCAAAAACTTTAATAACCAATATAATATTGCAGTTATGCTGCATGTCAAAATGTGCCATGGGAAGCTAACCACAAAAGTCATTGATATGTGAACGAAAAGACTGTTAGCGATATCCGATAGACTTAATAAATCAGCACACACTTACTAAATTAGGTCCTCCGGGGGTCCTGTTTGTCAGATTTGACCCTGAACATGCATTACTCTCACAAAAAAGTACACACAAGTTTCATACATTAACTTCCAACCTGACCTCGAGAGAATGCGATTGTTCCATAATCGTATATAGCACTAGTTTTAAACTATGCAGCAGTGCTGCCTCTAGTGGTATGTGTAGAGTCCCCTGCTTTTTCTATATATAAAACTAAGATTTAAAATAAGATTTGCCTTTCTTGTAATATTTTTGTTCTGATAGCCTATTTATAAGCAACACGCTAATTAAAGTTTTAATTGTTACAAGCTAAACTGTTGGGAAGATGATGATGATGCTCTCACTGTGTGTGTATTGCCATTAGTGGTGCAACGGATCATAAATCTCACGGTTCGGATCGGATCACAGTTTTCAGTCACGGATCGGATCAATTTTCGGATCAGCAAAAAAAGAAAAAAGACAAGACAAATTTAACACTCCATTTAGTTAT
>JBBJLR010000040.1:3232984-3251235 GCA_037577145.1 Brachypetersius gabonensis | reverse complement strand
TATATATATATATATAAAAAGCTCAACACTTACTGCAATGTAAGAGTAATTTTATTGCCAAACATGTTCCCGCCACGATTTCTCAGCAACTGACTTTTTTTCTATATAAATACAGGCCTGGTTTACTGGTGTCAAAACATCAACTTCCATAGAGCTTTTTTTTCCCCCCATGATTCACGAGATGGAACCAATGTTGCAGTTAACAGAACGTCCAACCTACAACTAGCAATCCATTACTGTGAACATTTTGAGCTCTCACTCACCGTGGCTTATTATTTAAACCTCTAAAAGTTGCTCCCATAAATCTTCACTAATGTGCTCTGCTTTTACAGCCACACGCTGATCATTATCTCCGAAAAGTCACATCGAGTGTTGTTGCTGACGATCACGAATGCGGCTCGGATTCAGCTTACGTTGGCACTTTTCTCAAATTTCACTTCTTTTAGTGGCTCGAGCTGAACCCAGCAGTGCAGCTCTGGAGTAAAGTCCACATCTGTTAACTATGCAGCCAGACTGATCCTCACCCAGCTAATTCACTGGGCCACCCAGCTGAAGGGAAAACAGGACATGTCTGAGAGCACTCAGCACTACTACACGAGTGTCCACGGCTCCTTTGAGAACTTTCAAAATATATGCTTTGTTGAGAAAATGTATGTTTTCAGTAATTACCTTTCAAACCATGCCATAACCACCACACGTTTCACACCAATGGTGTGTTCAAAAGTGATTGAACACACCATTGGGCCTAGACATCACTCCTTAAGGGGCACCATGCACACTTTTTAATTTCTCTCAGCAGCATAATCTCCTTTTGAAAGCCCTTGTATGGATGAATTAGGGAGACCCCACAGTCAGCGTGAGGAGCGTAGGGGGCGGCAACTAACACAAGGGCCTGCTTGATGCGGATTATCATAGGAAATAAAAATCCTTTCATCTAACCCTGCAATGGTTTATACAGACACCAAGCCTACACGCAACGGAGCACTCGTTTTTAGTGCTCTGTGAATCATGGCTTGTTTTCATTTCATGACAGGTTGCACCAGTTTACTAATGATGCATCATTAGAGTTACGCCAAAGAAAGAACATGTTCACACCCATATTGCTATTTTAGATTTATTGCTGCACTTGTGTTTCCAGAATGTTGAAGACGGATGTCAATTGTGGTCTGGTGGTATTTTTTCACATATATTTATATTGTATGTCTATAGCAGATGGACAGTTGAAGCAAAAAAAAAAAAGCCCAAAAAACTATTCAATAATCTCAGAGAATTTCTGGACTATTTTTTGAAGACGACGCAAACACACAGAGCGACAGAGAGAGGAAGCGAGCCCACTCCAGTGGCCCATCCCCCACCCTAAGAGTGCACATACACACACACAAAGAGAGAATGAGAAAGACCCATTCACACTCTTCACAAAACTGGTGTTTGGAAGAAAAGTGCTTGTCCTTGTCTTCACCTTCAGCTGATAGTAATGGATTATTTTCAACAACGTGACAGTCAAAATAAGTTTTATTTGCAGCAGAACCTCACAAACTACTCAGTTTTTAATAACTACCCAAATAACTGAAACTCGAAAGGTCATATCCATCCATGTCGATACACAAAATTTCTTCCTTATGTGACAAAGAGGATAAATACAAAGCAAAACATACACATAAGGGCTGAGTCATATCTATCCATGTCGATACATAAAATATTACCAAATGTAGAAATTCAGACACTAACAATATGGAGGAATATTAATATCTACGGGACTGCAAGAACAATAAAATGAATGAATAGCAAACATTTTAGTCAGTGGACATAAAAGAACTAAACATCTAATCAATTATAAGCAATTACCTCCAATCTGGATAATAATGTGCATCTGTTTTACATATATCTAAACGTATTAGTGATCAATATAGTCCTTCTGTGGCATCTGTCTGTAACATGGTCTAATTAAAGAGGTCTTATTGCACTGGCACCATAAATTCCGATTTCAAAATAACAGGGACCTCCTGAGCCATTATTTGACCATGACAGAGGTTCCTTTAAGTGCTAGAGCTGAAATGAGATTCACATCGCTCTGGCCAAAGGCTGTGGGCTTTATTAGCTACATTTTGATATTTACTCAAATGTTCATGGAATATGTTTGTACAAATTGAATTAACTCGCACAATGGATTCAGAGAGCTGGCGAATTAATCAAATGTGTGGTAAATTAAAACAGCCATGATGTGCAGGGCCAGATTTCCCCTAACGGAAGCCCTGTGTTCAGCCTAAATCAGGCTAAGCTTTCAACCTAATTAGCGTAACCTGACAAGCGGCACCATCTGAATGTGGCCTGCCTACGCTGAGACAGCCCAATGGATAAAAAGCAGAGGAACAGGGTTGTACATACAGATTGGCTCATTTGGTGGGTACATTACTTCTTGTAAGAGCCTTATTTCTTCCCCCCGCACCCCCTCATATACAGGATATAGCCGGTTTCCAAGACACCAGTAGGCACACCAATAAAAGACTCTCACTGCACGGTCACGTTTGATCAGACACACTCCATGCTGTGCTACAAGTGAGTCATGCATCATAAGAGAAAGCCTGTATGGAAGTTTGTAAGTGTTGCGTCAAAACATGCAAACCCTCTACTGACAGCACACGCGCTCCTCAGAAGAAATCCCAATGTGGACCATCTCTTTGATTCAATCACAGCAAAGGCAAGCCGACTGCTCCTTTATTATTTTTTTCTTTCACCTGCCTGACTTAAAATGCAGGCTCTGCAAATAATAAGAAGTGATGAAACGAGCCGAAAAGGATGTTCTATGAACTAAATGCCTCTTACACAAGGCCACGCTGAAATCTTCCACAATGCCGCCTAATCTTCTTAAAGGAATCTTTCCTGTGACACTAACCTCATTAGGGCAAGAGTAATTCAATCCTCAGCACAAAGATGTCAAACACAGCAACAGACTTGTTAACCTTCAGGTCTTTTTACCGGTTAATGTTTTGATGGAAAATTTAGACCTGGAGGGTAGAATGAGATTGGGAGGGGTAGACCATGGGAGGGGGCCCATATACCCCTATAAGACTCTACATTCTATTACTGAAATGAAATAAAAACCTGACATTTAGACATTACCATCTTGTTAGTTTAATGTTCGGTTTAAAGCAAAGCCTAGACAGAAAAACGGTTGTGGACACCATGAAGAATTGTAATGAATTCTTATATGCCTGCTTGCACTCAAATTCATCAAATTTGAGAATAAGTTGGTCCTTTGACCACGAATGCACTCACTGGTTGTTTAAACTATTAAAAGGTGCTTCGTGGACACGTGGTTTACGGTCATCGAGTAAAACACAAAATATAGGATCCAGGACTTAACATCTGAGAAATGAGGGACAGCCCAAATAATATTTTACAGGCTAACTATGTCATAATTGACCATCATTTGTTTATTTTTGTAATTTTAAAATAAAATCTTTTTCTTTTCATAAAAAAACATTCTAATACTTTTTATGTCTATACATGCCTTTTATCAACGGACATCCAAAAATGCTGAGACATAGATGTGTCAGATAGGGAAAGAGTCTAGCGATGCATATTCATAGATGGTTTATCTGGTTTACAGAAGGTCATATTCCATTCCATATTCCATATTTATGTTCCATTGCTATCTTACTGGTCTAAGTTCAAGTCCATAATGACTGAAATAACATTTAAAGGCAGAACTTGTTCAGGACTTGTTCAAGTTATTTCAGTGTATCAAACTAAATTCACAGATTCATAGCAGAACTAAACAAATGACCTGGCACGAGATCCGCCTCTTAGCTCTGTGCTGACTAAAGGAGTGATTAAGGATGCACTCGGCCTCACCTGACTGGCGTTCCAGCAGCCACAACTACAGCCACACAAATGAATGTCGAATTGTCTTTGTTTAAATGTTGTTTCCCAACTAAACATTTCACTGGCTTCAGGATTTCAAAGGGAATTTTGTACCTTGTACAGTAGTTTTGTTCAGCCTCTGGCCAGGAATAGCAGCATAGGCTAATATCAAGTCCATTGTTTTTTCACCTTGTCTCGTAATCAGGCTTAATTAAAAAAAATCATCTAATAGTGAAAACTCTCTAGTGAAAAAGTATGAACAAGTGTGTACCAAAATTCTGATGGGATTTGACAGGTTAATTAAGAGCAAGCTTATAAATGTGAGATAAGAAAACATACAGCAACATAAACACGTAAAAATTATTTGTTCCAGCCTTAAGCTACAATCTAATGATCAGAAAATAAAAAAATAAAAGGTCAGTGACAAAATACCATCAGATACAGAAAGCTGTTTAAATTAACTGATGTCAAAATCTGATACTTGATATAGTTAATGTGCACTGAAAGAGCCATTTTGGACCTTTTGGGGACACTGAGCCACTGTGCTACATTAATCAAACTCATTTGACTGCCCTTGTAAACGTACAGAAATAAATGGTACATTTCGATAAAGTACATTAGGTGTAGTCCCAATTCCTACTTTTAGTAAATGATTACGTATCATCACTGGCCTGTATGTGTGTAAAAATATCAGATTACATAATCATCATCATCATCATCATCATCATCATCATCATCGACCCATCCCTAGTGCTTCCCTTGATAGAATCTTGGACACCAGACAATTAGTGCGGACCCTGGCTCGAAACCTTTGATGTGTGTTTAGACTTGGAAATCCAAACTCCTCCTCATAGCTAGAGTTGTCAAGATTTTGAAGAGTGATTAAAAAGGCAATTTCAGTGGTCTCAGTTCTACTCCTGAGGGGCATATGAACTGCACCGAGGGGCTTGGTAATTATCTGGTCTGAATGAGGCGTGTTAGGGGAAAGGAGGGGGGGGGGTTGTGCACAAATGCACAGTGCACTGGAGACGAGGATTAAGAAGCGCTGGTCTATTCCGTTGGCTTTCTCCGTGCCTGCCCTCTCTGATTTCACCAGCTCAATAAAGCCAGGCCCTGACAAGCTATTCAGTGTGTAGGAGGTTAAAGACTTCATCCATTCACAATGGTATCCCCCCTTCTCTGCCTCTTCCATTTTGTCTGCTCGTTTTCCCTCGCTCATCCCTCTAGCCCTGAAGTGCCCTCTTCTCTCAACAGACCAGTGCAGAGCTTCCAACTCCACAGGGGTGTGTGTGTGTGTGTGTGTGTGTGTGGGGTTGGGGGGCGCTAAGGAAGGGAAGAAAAAGCCCACTATGACTAGATTCATGGTTTATTCTTGGTGCACTAACCAGACCGGCTCCGCATCCATCCAACTCCTATTTAGAGGAGCTGCAGCAACTTCAGGCATTCAACAGTTTTGGCCTTCTTTCATTTATCAGTCTTTGTTTGTTTATCCCCCTGCTTTGCCCTCTAGCTTTCTCGCTGCTTGCACTGAAAGGTGAAATGAGGCATGCTGGAAATTTGCTGGCCGACAATGGAAGACAGCTGCTCTCACTACTCGAGCCTTTCATGAGCTGAATTAGCAGCGCAAGCTCTGCGCTCGCCCTTCCCCCCATCGCTCGCTGCTTGCTGCAACGCTGATCCAGACACACTCATGCTTGCCTTACAAAGCTCGGAGAGCAGGGAGGGGAGAAGCGCGCCTGAAAGGGCTTTGTTTCCTCCGTTCTGTGATCGCTTTGACACGCAATGGCAAGATGTTTCGCGACCTTGTACAGTCTTTTCCCTCCCCTGTTCGCCAGGGATTGTTTGCCGGATTGGCGAGAGCCTGAACAAGCTCTTAGGTTTGATTATATAAAGATCTTACAAAAGTAACGTTAAATTAGTCCTCTGTTCAGCCCAAACAGGCTGGCGGGGTGGGTACAATGACCCTTTTACAGCTGAGCTTAGCATATCAAATTATGCAGCAGAGTCTCCCAAGCGCTGTGTAATTTATTTCCACAGCTTTAATGGAGCAGGGATTTCACACTTCGGACGCTGGAATGCAGGTTAAAGAAGTCACCCAGAGGTCAGCGACTGAGCTCTCAAAATGGCACCATAACGACATGAGTCAGACTCTCTGGGCGAGCCAAAGCTCAAATATTTCGTGACAGGAGCTCTATCAAACTGACATTTCTAGCCACTATGACACTGAACTAGCACTGCAGCGAACAGATATTTCCAGGAGACTGTCAAGTGTCCATTTTATTTCCGATCAGTGGCTGCCAAGTCTCTTCTAAAGCCAGACTTTTTGCTTAATAGGAAGACTGGAGCATTTAAATCAGTTGTTGGCATTCAAATAAAAAAAATCATTAGTATCTTTAGAACCTCAAACATATATTGCACTTATGGTACACTCCACCTAAACCCGTTACTAGTTCTTGCCAGCAAGAAACTGTAAAGCTACAAATAGCTAAAATGAGAAGCATGCAAATTTAATCTGTCAAAGTATTAAATGGAATTCAGCTTTGATACTAAAACCCAATGCTAACGACCTAGCTAAAATATTCACTCATGTCCCAGAAATAAACAGAAATGCTGTCAACAGTGGGGATATTAAGCTGTAATCAATGGCACATTGGTGTATGTAAGCAGAATAAGAGATATTTTATGATCTGAATTATAGTATATGCAGTCTCATTTCCTTTTACATTAAAACACAAAAAGGTGAAAGTGTCGAATCAAGGAAACAATGTAAATGAAATGGGACTAATAATGTAACTATGTGGTTAAAGGCATAATTGAAATAAATATACAAAACTCGACCAACAATGAATATTTTATTATACTGACTATTATTACAGTATATTGTATTGTATACTCATCTATTTCTAGCACATTTGTTAGTGGGACATGTTTGCTTGTGGATAACATAATAGCCGCACTAGACTGGGCCATAATCCCCCACCCCCACCCTCTTAATCCTGTACTGTTATATTACTGAATGCTCTAAATAAACTGAAAATAGAACTGTTCTAAAATAAGGCATTTTTTTTGCTGTATCAGATTCAGACACAGAATCAACCAAAGTATTCTGTGAATCATTACGTCCCGACTGTACTACGGGCTAAATGAGTAAATTAGTGGCTGTGAGAAGATCATTACCTTCAGGCAGTTACAGTTCTGGGAAGCGTTTGTTTTCCCCAACAAGAAAGCTTGATTATCGATTACAATATGTATTAACAACTCCCGCAGAAACCCATTCACACCCCTTTTAACCAACGGTTCCTTTTGATGCGACATTATTCAGAACCATTCGCAAGGTCACAGGTACTGTTCAGAACATAAAACAGCCACAATTAAAGGTCCCTTTCAAATTCAACAACCTATCAGGGGTCCAACATTCATGATAGGCACTTAAATGGGCTTTCCATTTCCGTTATATTTGCCTTCAGAATACAATGAGCATAGAAATCATTTGTTTGGGTTTCACAGATAGTTTTGACTGTAAATAAAGACAGTGCTGACAACTGCAGTAGCTCTATATGTACCTCACACAGTCTTTTTCAAGGTTTCTGGACACACAGAGAAAGAAATGAAGGCAATAAAGTAAGACAACAGCAGTTTGCAGCAATGTGCCTGTGCCAGCAATAATGTGTGATTTGGATTTTGGTCCGACAGACCGGTTTTATTTGTTATGCGAGGAAAGGAACAGTACTTTACTGCAGCATTTAACCATATCTAAAGGACAGATAGAGAGAAATTTCACCAGTTCTCATTCTCAGCCAGATTCAAAAACATATCTGATATCTCTCGCCTTCACATTCCAAGCCTTGAAGCACATTCCTCCCCGCCACCGCAAAATCGTGGCACAGAACTATGCTCTTGCAAGGCAATTCATATCCATCTTGGATGTCTGACAGTTCCAGATCACAGTGCAATCTTAAAGTGAGATTAGGATTCTTCACCACCCGAGTCCCTCCATAACAGAGAGGAGCTTTTCCCTTCGGTCTGAAGAACTCCTCTCTCCAAATCCCTGCGAGTGCACTTCATGATTTTGAGTAGGGCTTGATTAAAATCAATTACTTCCTTTAAAAATGACAAATTAAACGTATTTTCTAAACAAATTCTCTTAGGGATAAGTTTAAGATGATAAAATGCATACTCACAAGTCATTAGCTTGTCGCTAACAAAACATGATCACAGCGGTGGTCCTCAGGCTACTTGTAAAGTAAGTATTTCTGCAGTAAACATGCTGTATAATCAGCAGTGAGTGCTCTAAATAATCCCATGCCATTTTCATAAAATGACTGGCTCAGAGCAGCACTAAAGATTTCTCAAAATCATATAAAAGTGACTTAAAATGCTGCTCTCTCCTACAGTAAAAATTAAAACATTATTTCTTCCACTTCATTTTTTATAGTTCAGACTTCAAAATGTAATCAGTGGAATAAAAAGCTTTCTGAAACTGTAGCTTCAAAGAAAAAAAGAAGGAAAAAAATGGGTGGGTTTTGATATGATGCTGATATTCTTTATAAACACTGACAATGTTTTAATATTGTAATAGATTATTTCAAAATTAGCAGACAGATGTCAACACCAATGGCGTAATGAAGATTAAAAGCACTTACTTGTCTCCCCTCCACCAGTCCAAAATCACTTCTAATAAAGGGCTGATAACTTTAGCTACACATACACAAAGATCCTAGTGCCCTGCGCCAGGACTGAGGGCTGTGAAGAAATTTGCTAAGATTCGAATGCATGCCCATCGCTATGCTGTGTTTAATAAAAGAAGGGCACTTCACAGAAAACCCACTACATAAGATTCAATTCACATCTCTTTGAACTGAAACCTATTGGCAGCTGAAGGGGAAACAGCACTTTCACTGCGGTGCTTTTTAGAAACTCAAGACATTATAGCTGCAATCAAGCACTTGGCCAAATGACAAATGAGTGCCATGTACTTACCTTTTCATTTTTCACCTTCTTCAATGCTCGACAATCGCCATTATCCAGCTCCTCGGGTTCTGATTTAATGGCCAAGGGCACTATTCCTACAGATTCCAGGGCATTATTCCCATGAGGCTCTGACACAGCCATGTCTGCATTCTGTGCATTGTCAAATGAGGTGCTACGTGTATTGTTCCCAAGTGCTTGAGCATTAGTAGCTACCTCTTTCTCAATAGCGACCACTGCGACCGGTCCTTCGCTTTTCTCCTTCTTGTTTTTCCCACTCGATACTTCCTTCTCCTTTTTGCTATTTGGTACGCTACGGGAGGCTTTCCCACCCTTCTCAATGCCTTTGCCAGGTGTGGAGTTGCCGGTGCCTCCTGAACTACCTGTCGTGCCAGTAACCTCCCCTTGGGTTCGTCCCTGATGCTCTTTTTTCGCTCCATCCCCTGCCGGAGACTTGGTACTATTGTCTTTAGAATTCTTGTTGCGCTTGGATTTCGATTTGCTCTCTTTGCCTTGGGGGGCACCAACGGGGCTGACAAACTTGATATTGTCTGGCAGCGCTGCCACGGCGCTGGGTGGTGCTGCCATTCCCCCTCCTTCCTTTGAGCCAGACATCTCGAGTTTGTCCTTCTCTAAGTCAGCGTCAAGGTCGATAATCAGATTTCCAACACCGATATCCCACTCATCACCGCTGTCGTAAGTGTCCACCGCATTCGAGTCCACACCTTTCCCGCCTGCAGTGCCACCACTTAGGGACATTTTAGTGCCAGCTCCCCGAGTCTGTCACTGTGACGTCTGATTTCTCAGACTTCCAGGGTGCGGGGAGAAGGGGGAAGGGTAGCCTCAACGCATCGATATCAATTTCCCAGTCACCCACATCTTGCCCTAAAGGGAAGAAGGACAGACAAGAGTTATACAGTGAAACAGATCTGTTCAGTTGATTTGTTCACCTTACCAGACTCGTTTGCATGGCGTTCATAAAGACAGACACAGTCCAACTGAGACTTTTGTACATTTTTCAAAACAACATGAATGATAGTGGTCTATTAAAGCGAGTGCGGTCCAAGGCCGAACACATGGAGAACAGATCACCTCTTTTTAAATCAACATGTCATAAAAACCAGCGTTCGTACCCCAGCAGAAACTGAGTAGAACGCCAGATCAGAGCGAGCAGGAGGAGAGCAGCTGAAACTGTCTTACTCTGGCAGGATTTTAAAAAAAAAAGGAAAAAGAAATAAAAGCATAATTAGGCCTGATATGATTTTGTGAACAGAAAAGGGGCGGAGGTGGAGCAGCTACGCTGTCTGCTGAAACTGGGGCTTAGTCGAAGGCTGATGCTCATAAACTAATTGAGCCGGCCGAGCTCTTTCACAGGCCAGTGAGCTCAGGGTGGCTTAGCAGGGTAAAGCTTGAAAGGCTAACCCTAGTCAAAAGGAGCATGCCCTTTGACCCCACTCATTGTAAATAATTAACACTGACGTCTGCGGCATTTGTTCAGAGCAGCCTGCAAGGGCAAATAAAGTAAGGGGGGAAAAAAACCCACACACACACCTTATAACAAGTGCTGGTCAATACACAATTTACATCGCTCAGATGTTCAATGATCAGCTCAATTACAGCATTATTGTAGAATCAGGCCGCATGAACCCTAGGTTTCTTAACAGCTTGGATCAGTTCATGTCGTTTGATCTTTCCTGCAGTACATCAGGCGGTCACAGAACCTAGACAAGGAGTGTGAAAGCCATAAGTTAGTCACTGCATCGCCAGTTTCACTTCTGCACTCAAGTGGATTCACATAAAGAACGCTGAGAAACTGAAATGTCTGCATTGCTAAGATGTCCAAGTGTAATAGAAATGTTATAATTTCATTGACTATAACATTACATTAGATGTTAATTGTATTGAAATTGCAGAAGGTTGTAATATTCAAAAAAGTCTATTAACCAATAATAATTGAATGTAAAATGCAGGTCAATTGTTAACTGTGTCACATAATCGTCATGTAACATTCATCACATATAACTGACAATATAGCAATAATATATATATATGGATTTTGATCATACTGAAGAGTCCTAAATTACATTAAACATTTTTTCCTCTTTTTGGATATGGTATCTAAACAGTGAGAGTTTTTAAGAAGAAAAAAAAAAAAATACTCCACAGTCCACAATATCCATGTATGAAAAAACACCAGCAAAAATCCAGTCCATTTTTTAATTCACAATTTCTGTGAGGTCATCAAAACCGACACTTTTTTACACATCAGCCTTTTCAGCCCACAGTAGTTCCATTCATCCATGATGAAGTTACAAGGACCGTTTCAGCATTGACTTCTTTTTGAAGGAGGTCAGCCAGTCAGAACCGGGTCTATTACATACATCAGTCTTAAAGGTGCAGTAACCAAAAACAGCCTGGTTCATAGAGAGAGGCTGGAAAATGGTCACGTAAAAATAAATTACATCTTTACATTTTTAGTGAATAAAACCACAAAGTCGTAAGCGACCCATGGGGGGAAAAATAAAATGTAACATAAATGTAGGATATGGAGCCTTTAATGATTCGTTTCCTACCAAAGCCGTCTCCTTGTGGTGAGGCCGGCCTGTTTAGCCTGTGGTGTCAGCAGTTCCTGGATAACAGGTCAACAAATACAAGACATAAAATCTCTGACCAAATCATTAAAAGCTAAACTCCGCAGAGGTGCTGTCAACTAATCACTCGCAGATGGTCGCCCCTTCAAAGTGGATGATAAAAACCACAGCTGCCCTTCTAGAACAGTTGAGGGAGGTCAGGCTCTGTAACATCTGGAGCCGTGCTGTGATGTTCCGAGACTTTATTAGCCCGCTATCAGACTCTGACACTTTACTGAATCCCCAGAGCTTCCTCCTAAAATGTCATGAACTGAAGTGAAAGAGTAAGACGTGAAAAAGTACGGCGGGTTGTCGCTGATCTCTGAACCGGTTTAGATGTTTGGAGCGACATTGACGCAACACAAAACGCAATAAAACGGAACAGCAGCCTAAAACTCAAAGAGCTTATCTCGAGGGTGTTAATTAATGTTTACCGGTAGCACACGAGGTGAAAGGAGATCACACTGGTGCGGTTTAGTCAGGTTCCGTCTCAGCCAACATCAAAGCTCCTCCCAAGCAGGCAGTTTAGTTATATGTTCTAACCTGCAAAAGGCGTTGCTCCCATTGACTTATTGATTTCCCAGGGGCTGCCCTAACACAGTACAGGGGGGGGTGGGGGGTGTTTCAATCATACTCGGCCGAGGTGAGGCAATCGCAAAAGAGTCAGATCAACCGAAGGAATATGAGTCAAATGGGAAAAGAGCTGGACAGAAGCTTTCCAGATGAAAATGAAGAGGGAAGTAGACACAACATATTTAACCCTGCCAACAGCACCACGGGCTACAAACTGAGCCAGAGCACCTGAAAGACAAACAATCAGCTTGAGATGGAAGACGGAGATCAATGGTGCAATTGCTATTGGTTTACTGTCGGCCAATTCGCTGCCCATATAATTGGCCAAACAAAGCTACTGACAGAAAGCCTTTCATTCTTGCAAACATTCGAAGCTGACGTGGCTTTGGGACTAAAATGAACACAGCTACATGTTAATTAGGAAAAAAAATTAGCTCAGGAGT
The DNA here is from genome assembly GCA_037577145.1 of Brachypetersius gabonensis. Lineage (NCBI taxonomy): Eukaryota > Metazoa > Chordata > Actinopteri > Characiformes > Alestidae > Brachypetersius > Brachypetersius gabonensis. The sequence goes on along the minus strand of JBBJLR010000040.1, from coordinate 3,238,757 downwards.
CTATCGGTTAAAAAACAACCCTTATTATGAGTTTCAGGTAACATCCTTTAGACCACCTCGCACTGTCTTTCCTGTGAAATTCTGGCTTTCATTAGGAAGAAAAGGGCCACATAAAAGACATCTGCCTGGAATTAGATCATTAAATGCAATCCAAGACAAAATATTGTGGGTGCCAATTGGTGCAGTGCAATGCCAGATCATTTTTAACGATTCTCATTGACACAAGTGTTTCAAACGCCAAGCCCACAGGGGACAATTATATTATATAGCCTATGTTTTCAATAAATTGGTTTCCTGATTACATTTAGTAATTTGAATGATAACGGCTGTATCCACCCTTAATAAGCCATGTTTGGCAGACCGAGAATCCTCTCCATCGGGATAAAAGAATAATCTGAAGCTGAAGCTACAGATACCCTGTTCTGTCAATTTTCAATTCTCATACCACTCTTTCATGCATTCTCACCCTAATGGACACACACATCTATGCCTTTTTTGCTGTCTCTATTCGAGTGTCTTGGAAAGGCTGTGTCTGCATTACTGTTCGGCTAAGCACACTTTTTAAAGATTACTCAATCATCCCAAAAAAAAAAAAAAAGAATAAATAAATATTTATTAAAGATGCTAGCTAGTTCACCCCAGGGCTCAATGCATGGATACAGACCAAAAAAGCAAAAGCTTAGTTCACAAAGGAAGTTGCAAATACATGGGTTACACATTCAAATCATTTGAGGCACATTTCCACACACCAGTTGCAGTTGAAAAAGGAAAAAAAAAAAAAAAAAAAAACCATCACAAGAAAAATCAACACCACTGCAACATCATATTAGAGAAGCAAACAGTGCGAAAAGGGAGTTTTTTTTAAACTGTACATGCAGCAATACATGTAGCTTTATGTTTCCAGTTTCTGCTGAAAAATTGCTCAACAGTGGAACACATACCACTCGAATTCTGACGAGTCGCAATCTTAGGCGAATCAATACTTCGGAAACACGAGAAACATGTTACAACAGCTGGCTTGACTCCACTATTCAGACTTCATTCAGGCTGAATTATCTTCTGGAAATTCTGTAAAAGCCCCTCTGGGGGTGGTGGCCTGTGGCAGTGTGGTTTTGAGCCTGTCCGTGCCAGGAACCATTGAAAATGTGTGCCATTGGAAAACCTGATTGATCTGCAAATAATGTTAGAGCCGATACGTCACATCCAATTAGGACTGGATTAAAAAGTTTCGAAGTTTAAAGCTGCATGCTGACGTCCGACCTCGCCCTCGAAGAGCTGATTGCAAATGCGTTCAGACTAGCAGGTGTAAATGAGGTGTGATTTTTGACCTCGAACAATTAATCATATAATAGCCTAATGGTTACTACAGCAATGGCTTCTGTAATTCGCTAATCAGTGGTCACAATTAGGCTAATGCATTTTGTTTAGTGGCTGCGTCAGAATCAAGCATTCCTAATTACAGTTTGTGCGATACTAAGCAAATAAGGCATTAATGGAGGGCAGAGATTTTCTGCGGAATGTACCGGAACCACACTGACCAAACCCGAATGTTCCCACGTAGTCTTCTGTGAGCGACGCGGGTGCGCAGGCGACGTGTGCCTAATCTCTAACTGCATTATCATCTCAATCATGATTAGGCAGAGCCGACCTGCCAGGGCTTTTTGTGTGTTTCAGGAGAGGGGGTGGGCTTAAAGGTGCACTCTATAAGATTCCCCAAGGAATACTCATTGATTGCCATCATCATGCTTTCCAAAGTGAATGCTTGTATTTTCAGCACATTTATTAGCTATGAATGAGCCTAAAAGGACCCACATCAGTTATATAAGACTCAACGAGTGTCTACTGCAGCTCTTGCTTGATTATAATTACACTTATTAGACAACGGTATCTAAATAAACTGCGCATCTCAAACTGTTACTTCACGGGAGAGGAGACAGGAGCACTTCTGTTACCCCATTTACTATCAATTGCAGTGTCTGGGGCAGCTAGCATTGTAAAAAAAAAAAAACACAACATTTTTTATATGGGAAAATGTCTTTTAAATGCATGAAAACAAGCATCATTTCGAGCCAACACTTCTCTATTCAACCTAAGAGAATGACACACCGAGTCAAGATACATTCATTACGTGTTCAAAACCCTGGCCAAGAAAGTCATGGCAGAAAATGCTGAACATAAGGACTCTATGGCTTCTGATCTCTCTGACTAAACCGTTCCTCTTCGCTCCACAACACCAGCTAAACACACTGCATGTTAGTGAAACAAAGCAGAATTAATGAATAACGACTACACAACCACACCGATGTGCGATTAATTAACTCAACATGGTCCTCATTTTACTGAAAACTCAATTGGAAAATAGAGATTTGAAACATTTACACAGAGAGAGACTGAGGGAGATCCCATTAGGCCTGCATGCACACAGACCTCCTACTGGCAACGGCCTAATTTCTTTGTTCAAATCACTTAATTCTGAAATTAAATGGTGGAAAAATTCCCCATAACGTTATAGCCTTTATCTTAAAAGCTGCTCATTCCCTGGAAGCGTCTTTGCTGTTTTTGGATAGCGAACTGATAACTGGGACATTTTCCCCCCTGAACTTTTAACAAAGGGAGGAAAATATCACAGGCTGCCACTTAATCCACGGCAGTAAATGTAAGGTGCCCACAATGATTACCAGTGACAAGGCCAGGAAACTAAATGTCAGTGAGCACACATTTTCAGATTTCCCAAAGAACTGACGAACCACAGCATCTGACAGTTGAGTGAATCATCTACAGCTACACCACCGATGCCACACGCATCACAATACGCTTTAGGACATGCATTCTTCATTAAGGGCTGCTGTAAATTTAAATTAGTGACATAAGTATATAACATCTAACTAAAATTACGAACTGTAGCCTGACTGAGCAATCACATCAACAATAACCGTGATATTGATATCTGATTAATCGGTACAGCCTTAAAAAGCATATCAATGCTATTTTTTTTTTAGATTTGCTTACTAAAAAGGGTTATAACTAAGATATAATAAAGCTATTTAGCATGTTCCTGGTGGTAAACAACCATGCCATGTCTGCACTAATGTTATTCTCCCAATTTAGCACTTTGTCTTGGCTGATCATGATGTATAATTTTTTTAAATAATATTCTACACAATAGCAATCACATCAGCACTAATTGCAATATCGATATTTGATGAATCGATACAGCCTTAAAATGCATATCAACTCTGTTTTGTAGCTTTAGTGATTCACTTTAGCCTCAGAAGCGTTCCAATTTGCTTCAAAATGCTAGAAATTGCAAATATTGAAGAATGTCGTTTACATCAGCAGTCACATCAGCACTAATCGCAATCTCGATATCTGATGAACTGATACAGCCTAAAAAATGCATACCAATGTTGTTTTGTACATTGATTCATTTTAGCCTTAGAAGCAAACGAATTTGCTTCGAAATGTTAGAAATGACACAAAACTGGTTTTAACTGATATATAATAAAACTACCATATTCCTGAGGGTAAACAAACTTTCCAAGCCTTTACTAATGTCATTCCAACAATTTAGCTCTTTATCCTGGCAGATATTATTATATAAATACAAAACATTTACGAATATTGTTTAGAATAGCTAAAAAGCCTCTTAGGTCGCTAAACAGTGCTTAAGAAATCAACAATAAGGCAGTTAACTCAGCAAAGCTTAGAATTTGACAGTTTGCTCTCCAATTGAACAATGCACAACTTGCAGAAAGGCAAAAAAAGCGTCAAAATCATTTAAAACCGTCAGAAATTTATATACAACATAAATACAAGAAATAAACTTCATAAAAAAACAACCCACCCAAAAAAAAACAGGACTAAGGAGAGCTAAGTGGCTAGCAGGCTAAACATACATTATTGTTGTAGCAAGGGGGTTCAGTTGCTACATGGAAACAAAAACAGTAAAAAATTAACAAAAATAAAACCACAGAAAACTTGGTGACCAACTCGTCTCTTCAACATCTCTTAGATGTAAGTTTAATCCTTTGTTTTGCGTTTTGACTGCATTTTCAGTAACTTTTTAGGTGCCTGAGATTGAAAGCAGAACGTTAACATGTGCAAGCAATTGTACTATACACACACACACACACACACACACACACACACACACACACACACACACACGGTTAGCTCTTCTAGCTAACAGCCAGGCAGGCCAGCTTCAGAAAGTAAATCTCTATCAGACGATTTGGAGCCAGTTCTCCTTATCCGGCAGCCTCTAGAGGTCCAGGAATAAGATGTCTGGCTTTCTAACAAAACACACAAACAAACAAACACACCAACCCAGAAAACAAACAAACAAAGAAGACAAAAAAGATCAGACTTACTCACCCTGCTCACAAACTCCTATCCAGGGAGCGCTTATGTACATTCCATAGATGAGGTCGGGAAACGTTCGGTTAGAAAACAAAAAAGCCCCGAAGAGACGAGCAGCACGGTACTCCCGAGACATCCAGCAACTAGAGAAAAGGAAGGCCAGCAATCTGCTGGAGCGCAGCCATCACACTCCAGGATCCCGTTCAGAAATGGAAACGCTGGCTGAGCCCTGCATGGCAGTTCGAACCTCGATCTAGGGCTGGAATCACACGCTCCTGCTCCCACTCCGACCGGAGGATAGATCCAACATCCTGACCCCCTTCCCTTCTCGAGGAACCCGGGTTGTCTCTGTTTATATAAATATATGTGTTTATTTCTCTTCTTTTCTTCTCCCGAGTCTCTGCTGGGCTCCGTCTCCTCAAGCTCTGTGGGGATACAATGTAGCAGAACGTGATACAGTGGAGCACCGTGAAATCCAGGACCAGGATCCGGACCGGAGGAGCCGGGTGAGCCATAAAAGCCGGAAACTGGACTTCCCTTCAACTCCATTCCAATCTACTCGCACGAGCACTCCAGGCAACAGCCTCAACACCATATGGACAAAAGTATTGGGACGCCTGACCATTCAAGTAACAGGAACTTTGCATTCAAACACAGACTTTAATATGGAACTGGTGAACCTTCAAAGTGTACAGTGTCAAATTTGTCATACGTGTACATGCCACAGCACACAAAACTCCTTTCTCTGCATTTAACCTATTCGCCAAGTGATCCGAGACCAGGAGGAATAGAATAAAAAAGGCTCTTCCCCAAACTTGGTCCACAAAGTTGGAAGAATGGTTTACTTAAAGCATTAAGATTGGCCTTCACTAGAGGCAAGAGGACTAAAAACAGGTGTGCCCCAATACGTTTGTCCATATAATGTATCACATGGCCATTCAAAGGAATAGTCAACACCCGTTCTTGTGTTTACTGCTGGAAATCATGAGTCCTGTTCCACTTCGGTGCAGTCTCATCATATCCAGAGTGGAGTGAAGTGGAGTGAAGTGGAGTTTTAGATCAATCTACTGTAAATTAGTTTCACAGTAGGTAGTGATCTTTTTTTTTTCCTTCCAAGGTAAGAGTTTGTCTGTTTCCATGTTGTCTGGATTTGGTTCTCAACAGCTCAGCTTGAACCTGAATAGACTAAATGACATTTAAGGAAGATTTTTGGGACTAGGTCTATTAATTACACAGGTCAGCAAGTCAAAAATAATCAGAGATATGGGTTTTGTAGTTTTCATGTGGGTTTTATAGTGGTTTTAATGCCGATTTCAAACCTGTGTTTAGTTTTTCCCGCACGTACAGTTTTTGTAATGAAGCTAGTTCTATACTGCATGATAGTTGGTATAATGATCATATAATAATCATATGC
>JBBJLR010000040.1:3221269-3232884 GCA_037577145.1 Brachypetersius gabonensis | reverse complement strand
ATCATTATATCTATGCCACAGTGTGGCCTGTCTGACTTCACTCTGAAAATACTGAAACAGTTCTTGATTGGTGCTGCAGTTTAATAAAAATCATTTGGAAGTCTATTGCAGATCTAATATTACACATCATTCAAAAAGTTGATGGCAGAAAAACTGAAATCATTCAAAAAAAAAACTGAAAGCAGATCCGAAATCAGCATGAAAAACTGGTTTAGAAAAGCGTGCTGCGGTTTCTGATCATTTTTTTTGTTGACCTGTTATCAGGCAGCATTGATCCATTCCACATAATTAAATCTATCTATATGATCTTGTATAGATAAATTTAGTCTTTTATATATGTAATCATATGTGTATATGTCTATGCTTGTATTAAAGAGAACAAATAAAACATGTGCTAATAAATGTCATTCTTGTCTCAGATGCGGTTTTTACCCTTCCTTGTTTTAAAGGTTATTGTCTCCTTACATGTTTGAAATCACCCTCGTGAAGCTGTGAACTGAAACATGGCTTTATTTAGAAGGAAAAAAAGCCAACAGTGGCTTAAAAACACTAAGAGCCATTGGAAGCGAAACTACAAGAGAGAGAACTCTTTCAGGATAGCTACTGTAACTGAACTCTTGTAAAATGTGTCACGCAGCTCAAGTGTGTACAAGAAAAGCAGCAGCCTCAAAAGATGTGAGAGTAGATCCGAGTCGGCCTATAAACGACACTTGACATATGGTTCCATTGATAACCTCGCTTGTTCTTATTATGCCAAAAAAGTTGACAAAAAGGCGATTTTTTTTCCCGTTCTGGTTTCCCCGGCAACTAGGATATGATAATGTTGCCTTTGAGACGGCTGAAAGGAACCATCGCGGTAGCAAACGGAGACAGCGGGGCTCGGGCGGGCTGAAGGGACGAGGAGGCTCGTTTTCCCACAGAGAGCTCCAGCAAGGCTGAGCCCTTTTCACATACATGAGGAGAACCGGGCTGGCAATTTGATACCCGGAACACCCCTTAAATTCATAGGTGATTGACAGCCAACAGAGCGGCTTCAAGGTTCTTATCAGGTCCAGATCAGCCAGGCCTCCTTTCATGTGCAGAGTTTATTTGACCAATTCATAAGGCCTAGACAAACTTCTCGGAAACAGCGGGCTGGGATTCAGAAGCTCAAAAGTGGATCAGTCTGTTACGCAGGCTTCTGGTGTAGATTAATGGCCTTGCTTCCTCACCTCTGCCTGCTCAGCTAGAAGCTGATGACTTCTTTGGGTCATGCAAATTAAGTCACCCAGCAGGACACCCAAGGGCTCACCAGCGATTTGTGAAGAGTAGGGACACTAACAGAGCATTCCTCTAAAGGAAAAACTCCGCCAATTGTTCAAAAAATATTCAATTTAAGCAGTTCTTAAAAGTGATTTTATGTGAGGTGCTTCAAACAAAGTCATAATGGTGGTTAATGGAACCAGACAAAAAGCCGACTCTCAGAAAGGTAGTACATGAACCCAGTCTCATGTCCGAGATTTTGCTTCATGACCGATTTGAGACCAGATTTTAGCCTTTGATTCATTGTTACTCCCATATATACAATGCAATGATTTTGGATAGTAAAAATGTGGATAGTGTGTAATGACTTACCTGAAAGTGTCTCCACAACGAGCCATTTCATATCAAAACCACTCTGAATGACTGACTGATACTTTGAAAAGTGCTGGAAATCCCCTTTGCTAAAAATACACTTAGTGAGAAATGTCAGGAATTTAAGGTGGCAAATGTGTTGAATTCCCTAATGAGCAATGTGGGTGCTCAAAAAGATTTTTTGAGCCAGGAATGATTTCCTGAAAACAGGCCTGGATGCAGTTTTACTGGAGTGGATTTCAACGGGAAGGAGATTGACATTTATTGCCTGTAACGTTACCTAAGGGGTCCACTGGTCGAGTGTGAAAAATGGTGATTTATGCACTAGATGGAAGCAATCAGCTCAAGTCGGAGCCAAATCTCTGTCGAGCTTTGAATGCTTCTGTTCACAAGGACCCGAATGAACTATGACAATCTACTCATTTTCACTAAGGTGAAGTGTTCATTACTTGAACCAATAACTGTCAACAAAAGACACGGGGCAACACTGAGCTGCGGTTCCGGGGTCCCAGGTCTGCGGAAGGTGGAGGTTGTTCCCTTTATTCCTGTGCGGTCTCTCTAGCAGCCTCTTGTCCACAGCCACAGGTATGCTCATTTGCACTCACTTCTATTCAGTTTTAACAGACTGAAGCCAGGCTGAGCAGCAGGCACGAGGGGGGAAATGCCTGCGAGGGAACTGCTGACTAAGAACAGGAAGACCTGCCGCTGCTATTTCATCCACAGCTTCGACCTTTCTCTAACTGCCTCCTCATTCAGATGCAAAAGCAGGCCTTTTCACAAGCTAGTTAGATCCTTCACGCGCCTGAATCGTGCATTTAATGGCCTGTGCTGTTTGTTTAAACAAGCGGAAGAATGAGTTGATAGAAGAAAAAAGAAAAAAAGTCGCAGGATGGTGAATTCGACTTTAATACCTGGCTGGATTTCATGACCAGCCGTTGGAAAGCACACCCACAGATCTTGGCGTTAGGAGTCTATGGCTTTGCGAGGCACAGTTTCGCAAGCTCCTTTGCACACATCTGTAAAAAGATCTTTTGTATTAGGACACTATAACACAAAGCACCGCTCCGTAGGTGGTTAGTGCTGATGACTGGCTCTGATTAGGTGGTTTCTGGCTTAAGGCAAGACAGTGTTTAGCCTGTTAATTTAAACCTTAAGCAGAATTCAGATTGGGACAGGTAATGGCATATGACTGTACAAAGCAAAAGTGAATGTGTGCTTATTTATTCATTTCAAATGTATAAGTACAATTGAATGATAAATGCTATATTATATTAAGCACCGTTTCTAAACAGCCTACTCGTTTAATATATAAAGGATTGAAACACAAAACAACAGATGTACATATCTGATCACTTATTAGAGGAACGAGCGACAACGTTCCGCAATATGGCTTTAGGGAGAGGAGTGAACGGATTACACGAGAAAAACTTGATGCTCTTTGGGCAATAGTGGCTCAAGGGAAAAATCACTCACAGCTTGTGCTTTTGTGCCATTGTTCCTGTCCCAGGGCTGGCCATTACCGGGAGTCATTTAGAGCAGTTGTTTGCTCTTTCTGGTGCAGAGATGCTTGTGTCACGAAGAGGCTCCTCAATCACTTTAAGGGGAGCTTGTCCAGAAGTGTCTCTGCCTCTGACAGCCATTGTGGTCCAAATCACAAGGGCAGCTCCAATATGGCTCTGCAGCACAATCAGGTCTTTAGAAAGCAGGACATTCCTTGCTCAGTCAAGCGGCTCCTGGCTTCAGTCGACCGCTTTTTTCCAGAGAGAAATCTGCCGGGAATTTCCTTTTATAATGTTGAATCATCAGACAGAAATCACTGTGCAAAACTGGGTCAATAATTACACAACAATCTCTGAAATTGTTGAATTTGATTTGCTTTATTCTACAATTCCTTGTGTGTAAATAAAGACAGATGCAGTGTTTTATTGTTGAAAACGCAACCGATTTATGGCACTTTCTGAAAATCCAGCAAGTATCAGAACCCTGTTGATCTCTGGTGTGAGATTTATGTCTGCCACTGTCCCAAGGGCAGCAGTGTTCCAGGTCGAATCCCACTGCTGTATGACATGGTCGGCATAAGACTTCCACTGGCTGGAAACTCTGTTCCTCTAGCCTCTTGCCCCACACGGCTTTGTTGAGGTCAGGCTGGCTGCATTAACCCCTTCTTGGCACTTTGGTGAATCTGACTCTCCAACTTCCCTGTGTGAGAGAATGTGTGAGATAGGCGGCGGTTAGTGATGGTTCAGGGCTCGGCAATCTTTTCAAGCTCAGACAAAAAGCTGCCTGTCCACGAGGGAGGGTCATTTTTAGGCAGAATGAACACAGAATAAAAGTATCTACAATGAACCTTTCAAATGAAACGAGCTTCGGGCAATTTACAATTAGAACCCAACAAAGCTATTATAAAAAAAAATAATGTGAAAGTTATAGGTTCCCATGTCTTGACCAAATGTGCAACTAAAATAGTATGCCAACATAATATTCAAATCTAGTAGGTGTTCACTTAAGCAGACCATACAACTATGCTGAGAAGTGAGAAACAGCAAGTCATTTTACCCAGATCCTGATCTACAACATGGCCTTTGCACCAGAAACAAAGCTCTAATCTCATGCGACTTACATCTGAAAAACTGGCTGCATATTTATTATTAATTGCCAAATGGTCAAAATACAATGGTTTGTATCATTGATTGTTTTAAGAGCACGTTTAAACACGTAACAGGATTCCAGAATTCTTGATGACAGATGCGCACAAAAGCATAGTCTTGAGCACAGCAGCAGTAGCCTGGGAAACTCTCATTTTCACCGACAGAGAAACATAAGACGCTATTACTTGGCAGATTGATCCCTGCGACAGATAAAGAGTTCCAATTTTCCAACATCCAACTGTGCCAAACAAACGAGCTCTCCATATGTTTACTTACACCTATCAAATCCTGAAATGCAATTAACCGCAAAAGCACAGAGTTGTTATCTAGCTGTTAACCTTAAGGACCCTGGAGGCATTTCTGCTCCAGAGCACAAAGGCCAGCTAATGTGATCCGTGCTGGGATGCTCAGATGTCCTCCGACAGCCAGCTTCAACCGAGCGAGCCGCCTGGCCCCTGCAGGGTCTGTGTGCTGTGGAAGCTGCATAATGGTGGCCCAGAGCAGCCTGCGCCATCGCTCCGACAGCCTTTATCTCTCGGACTGCAGGAATCGAATCAATAACAAGGGTTATGAGCCTGATCTAGCAAGCATCAGCATCTCTATTCTGGAGCAGCAGACTCTCAATTCCACCTTCAATTTACATTGGCTGCCTTTGTCGAGAAGAGCTGTGGCGAGTGGGAGCTCAATTTACGGCTGGTGCATCCAGCCACCTCTGGCTTCAAACGAACGCTTTAGCACTGACGACTGCGAATAGCTGGTCAAGGCTGGAGTCTGAGAGCGGGATGCAAGTTAAATGCAGAAGTGCTCATCAGTTGTTTTCTTTTTTTATCTGTCTCATCTCATTAAGGCTGAGCTCGGGGCTTCTGGCGAAGAGAACGCAAACAAGCTGTCGGCGAGCACTTTGCTCCGACCGCTCCGTCACGATTTTCAAAGTGCGCTGGCAAGACACAGCCTTCTGAGGAGAGAAACTCATGCTGCCAGACATGACAGGATAAATCAGACATGTTTGCAGAGCAAACAAATCAGGAGGGCGCGTTCAAGGAATCTGTCTTGCCAGATGTATGAGGCCTTTAGAGAAACAACCATAAAGAGGAAAAAAAATGTAAAAAAGGGAGAAATTTTATCCCCTACTTGGCACAGAGCCAAGCCTGAGCAAAGACAATTCTTTTCAATTTGGCTCAACCCTGTGTGCTCAGGGAGAGATAAAAGACAATGCCGGTGGATGCAATAAACATCCAGCATTAGCGGCATGACAAGCGCTTGGTACAAATGAGCGCTAAAGAGCTGGGACTGCATGAATACGAGCGAGTAGCAGATGTGGGCTTGCTGAGCCTGGTGCTGAGCTGCTGAGTCCCAGGATTCTGCATTGGCTGCCGAGGCAGCTTCTAAGAGCCCAGACATCGATCTGGCAAGATAATTTCCCATTGATTGCTCCTCTGTTTGGGGGCTGCTGTGGAGCAGTTTATTACCCATACTGCAGCTAGGGAGCCAGCCCAATAATGGGCACAGTGTGTCCGCGGCACTGCTGGTACTTCATCATCAGCCCCACCTGCCCCTCCCCCCAAAACAGTTAGCCTGCAGTCCACACACAGCCTCCCACCTCATACAAGGTAACAGAGTGTCAAACAATAGCTGAGCTTACACCAGCTGAGCTCATGTAGGAGACACAAATAAGGCACTTGTCAGCATGGAGACATCAAAAAGACAATTCATGATTAAAAAAGTAATAATACATAAGGAGTGTAAGTGCTATGGATAAAATGCACTAAGTGAATAAAAAGTGACTAATCTACCCTCCAACCCAACTGAATGGAAAATGTAACGCTTAATTAAAGTGTTAAGCTGTTCACACATTAATGCAAGACCAAGTTTGCTTGTACATTAATTAGAACTGTAGTCGGATGCGATTTAACCAGCTTGGATAACCTAAATAAACGTTATTCAAAGTATATTATTTATTTAATTATTCACTGTCAATCATTCAAAAGTTAGCTGCCATATGATCTTTCAGAAGATAGCTGCCTATAAATATTTAAGGATTTCAAAGAACTTAAAGATTAATGTAGAAACCAACAGGTCATTTTGGTGTCATTTTTAAACAAATAACATACCAAAGCTAAATTCTTAGACGCCGTTTGTATTTTTGCCCTTGTGGGTGAACACAACTTGGCATCTCGTATTATTTTGATTATACTCAAGATTTTTTTTAAGCCTTCTTACAAATGCATTTTTTTGGTACACTCTTACCATTCTTGGTTTCCTCCAGAACCGTACAATGGATGGCTCTTAAATGAATCATTTATTGTAGTGAAAAACCTTCTTAAAGTTTATAGAACCTCCACATAAAGACAGAAGAACCCTTAAAATGGTAAAGAACCTTTATAGTTTCTTAATAGCTTTTAAGGTTCTTCGCACACTCATATCTTGTTTACAAATACGGTTCTTTAGAAAACTAAAACATTCCTAATAAATTAGATCACATTATCATTATATTAGATGCCAGTTTCATTAAGCTGTTTTATTGTAGCTGGCTAGCTATTTTTTTTTTACACTCAGTGAGTACTAATACCAGTGCTAGCTTAGTCAGTGTTGCGGTTATTTGGATAGAGTTTTTCAAGGGATGGCCAGCCTATAAATCACAAGGACCAGTAGCCAGTAGTCCGGGTCCCTGATGGACAGCAAAAAAGCATACGGCCATTCTGTTATCATAATGATAAAAACATTCACAGTATGAAACCATAAACCTGGTCACAGTGGAACATGGTTACTCCATAACACTCCTATCCATAATTCAAATATATATTCACAATTCAAAGGAGCATTTGACTTCCCTCACAAAGAAAGACTCCTTCCATATGTCTGAAGCAGATTTCAGAGTCATGGTATAAGGCTTTGCAAGGATGAGATCCAATAGCTGTGCTCAAGGGGAGTACAGTTCCCAGTTTTTATTACATTGTCACATCGTGTCAGTTTGCAAAAGGCAGTTTTGGCAGACATGAGCAGTGAAGGACAGAGGAAGGAGAGAGACACTCAGGCACACACAGTCTGAGGCAGTAATACACCCAGACAGCTGGAGCCCCATGATTAGGTTTGAGTGGTATTAGCCATGTTAATGAGTTAAGTTGGGCTTGAACAAATGACGGGGAATTATAGCGTAATAAGAACACAGAGAATGAACGAGGCAGAAAAGGGCTTTGTTGAGATTACTGCAATCGTGTTGCTACTGTGTATCCACAAATGAAACGCCTCAAAACAAACTGTGGAATCTGACATGGACACTCCTGCCATGGAAAATGTCCAGCAGAGCAAAAGGCCGAGCCAATGACCCTTAAGGGTTGCTTTGGTTTTTCCTGTCTCACTGTAATAATAAGAGAATTTCACGCAGAGTCTCTCATTGCTCCCTGAATGCAGCCCATTCAATAATAACGGCTGTCCAAAAAGGAAGTAGAGCTTGAGCTGTATGTGTGGCTTGGCTGGTAAAGTTTAATATTAGGGTTCGACAAATGTTTAAGTGTCAAAAACACTTCAATCTATAAAGCACACGTCTGTGTTGTCCTAACAAAAAGGAATCCACCTAATTTTACTTGTTTAAGCGATTAGTTTCAGTTTGTACTACTGCTTTGTTTAAATGAAAACACTGCAACCGCACATACTCTTTGTGGATAAAATTGGACACCCCTGCTTTAAAAGACCCATATGTTCCATTTGTCTTGTATTTATTTTTTTCTTAATGTCCTTTTGTCTGTTTTCTTTGTAGTCTAAGAACAGGCCTAATTCATTTTGACAAGACTACGTATCAACCCCACTTTATCCATTAGAACGAGACAGGTTATTTTAACTGCTTTGTTTTTAAGGCAAATAATAATATGCAAATTAGCTTTGTTCTAATTGGCTGCCATCACAATTGTGCATCCTTCAAAAAGCAAGCATATTCGTTTATAGCTTATAACTAAATATAACAAGTATAACATAAGCTGTTTTGGCAATTTATGTTTACAGTGTTTTCATTCTACATCAAATTCTTATTTCAAACATCAGAAAACCACAATCAGCGTTTTTTTTTTTTAACAACAACCAATCAATAGTTACACAGACATATATACAAAAATTGTTTATATCAGGAAAAATACTGGCTATCAAAACTCTCTGCTTCTTAAAATCGTATCGGTATTGGTGACAAACTTGTCATATGGGTCAGACCCTAACAGAAAGTAAGAGTCTTGGCTGGTTTAGTCATGCTGGATTCCTTCTTTTTGCTGCAAGGCTTGACTGAAACGAAAGCTCTGAGGCTTTCCACAGGCTGTTTTTGCAGAGACCTGAAACACTTCAACAAGTCCTAGTACACTCGTAGTTTTGGGGGCTCTCCGAGCTTCCACACATGTACACACACACAGATATACACACGCACGCACACATACACACACACACACACGCACGTTCAACCAGGCATGCAAGAGCAACAGTAGTCCTCAGACCTTTGAAACAGGGACACGGTGGGTTTACAGCACTGTCCCTAATACACTATGACATTAATCAATTCCACCTGCCACACAGAGTTTGGGGCTTGCTGAAGCAGCCAGCTGAGGATGGGAATTTTCCACCGAGACCGAAAGGAAGCCCTCCGTGTCCACCAGCCCACAAACCTGTATTAACTCTTGCCAGGAAGCCAAGAGAAAGAACTCCCAGCCACAGGGTCACCCATACTAATGAGCCAAACAGAGAAAACAGATTAATCCTGTGGCCATTAATAATTTCTGCAACTGTTCCCTCTGAGACAATTAATCACCCCGCCTCTCTGTCAGAGAAAGAGCCTGGAGCAAGGCAGGGATCCGGGGGTCTGCTGCCGGAGCCACGGACAGCTTTATACTGAAGACAATCCAAGCTCATGTAGCTCCCCAGAGCAGCAGAGACATCCCTCAAAAAAATGCAGTCAGTTAATGGACAAAACACTGAGATAACAGGACTGATCCAATTACTGCACATTACCAACAGGTCACAACGAAAAGTGTTTGCCTAATGATCTCCTACTCAGAAATACCGGCAGGAGGGAGAACAACAACAAACATCTGCATTATTTAAGCAAGAGTTAGTAAACGGCTAGGTGAATTTAAGAGGGGGAGCTGCAGATGGCTTTCGGTTTCAGCTTTTGGAGTTTTAGATCATGCGGATCCTGTGCGAGAACAGTGAAGCACAATTAGTCACAGCCCTCTTTACATGAGATATGATGGCTCCATTATCATTCATTAATGAGAACACTCGAGTACATGGCCGCTCCCCCACACTCACACACTGGTTAGCTCTTTATTCTATTCTTCCCCCTCTGAGAGGGAGGCAGGAGGAGAAAATCTTCATTAGCGGCAGGGTAGGAACATTGGCGAGAGAGAGAGAGGGAGAAAGAGGCAGATCGAGCTAGTGAGTGAATGAGAAAGCACAAGAGAGAGGCAGAGGAATAAATTGAGGCTGATCTAGTGTGCTGCATTTTGAAGAGGCCAGATTTGCATATCTGTGCAGCAGAGCAGAGGGAGAAATGTGTCAGCGCTGACAGTTCGATGAGAATCTTAAAGCTCCAGTGCTCTTTCTCTCCCTCTCTCTTTCTTTCTTTCTATATATCCCTCTCTCTCTCAGGCATTTGCCCTGATCCCGGGGCTAAAGGGTCACGAGCCGCTCCTTTGTGCTGGGCCCCTCTCACGGCAGCGCTGCAGAGGCTTGTTTAACGGTCAGCTCAAGTGCAAAGCGGTTCTCTGGGGGGAAGGCCAGTTGAAGCTTCCCTGCTGCAAGGGCAAATGGAGACATCTGTGTGTGTGTGTGTGCGCATGTTTGCGGGTGAGTGTGCGTGAGTATGTGTGTGCACGTGCCTGAATGAGTGAGCAAGCAAACCCTCCACCAGAGTAGTAGAGTGGATAAGGAAAAGAGCCAAATACAGCAGGGGGAGGGAAAAAAAACGGCCTGTCTGCCAATACATACAGATGGAAATATGGATTGTACACACTGTAACTGTTTATGAGTGCTGTGCGCACGGGCAGGAAGCGGAGCAAGCGTGTGGGGTTTTGCCTTCCATCCAGCCTCTCTGCCTGGGAGTGATCCCCAGCACACTTAACATTCAGCAGTCAGCAGTCAGCAGCAACAGCAGCATCCCTCCTCCTCAGCTCGATCTCAGGAGAGAGCTTGTGATGTCTCCACCCGCCGCTGGCTGTTAGCTTGTGGATCTCGCTAAACCTGGCACCATTTGATCTGCGCGCCGCTGCTGTGGTCGGACAAGGCTGAGGGAATCGCAGGAGATGTGCTCCGACACTGTTGTAGTCAGTCTAAAGCTGTGGGTGTACTGTCACTACCCAACACTTATGCCCACCTTAAACCTCTGACTCCAACAAACACATCAGGTACAAGGTTCTCTGTAGCCTGTGTTGATGGAGAAACAGGAGTGCTAGAGGCAAAGAATTTATTCACCCTAGACAATAAACACCTGTAGTGGGTAGGATATTTGCCTCAGGACCAAGAGGTCATGGGTTCAAATCCTAGCAAAAACCACCACCAGGTCCCTGAGCAAGACACGTAACCCCAAGTTGCTCTGGGGATACTGTCCACTGTAGTTAGGGAATGGAAGTTGCTTTGGATAAAAGTGTCTGCTAAATGCCATCAATGTAACTGTAAGAATTGAGATGTACAGTTCTGTGCGAAAGTCTTGGGCTCCAGGGAAAATTGTATTTAAAAGCTGTTTAGATGAGCAGCAAATGTTTGATTCACATTAAGATGACTTAATATATGAAATAAAACTTTCCATCAGAAACCTGGTTTGACTCAATCAATCCTTCATTAAATTAAATCAGGGTCTGCTGATAGAATTTCACAAATCCAAACAACAGCTGAAGGAACCGAGGAGGAATCTGGAACCGAACCTGTGTTCTCACCAGCTCACACAATATCAACTACTTTTTACAAACAAAACAAATCCTGATACTTTTTACTGCTTACTTGTTTGTTTGCATTTATTCTAATGTTAACTTTACTAGCAGAAAGACACATCACAAGCGGAGAATAAAGGCTTTAAACTATTTAAACTTTTTGTACAGTACTGTAGCTAACAATGTATATACCTAGAACCAATTAAGGTTACAATTATGGAGTTATTTCATGTAAAATACATGACAAATTTTGTATTTCTGGGAAATTTGTATTTTAAACGTTATTCACCAGACCTGAGAAAGACCAACAGGAGTATCTCAGCTCTGAAAAACAGGGAAACCATGGAATTTATGTTGTCGAAGTAATAAATGTATTTAAAAATATATTTTAAGCAATATATTCACATAACATATATTCCTCAAATATATGTGAAATATATGACTGTAAATA
>JBBJLR010000040.1:3200735-3221169 GCA_037577145.1 Brachypetersius gabonensis | reverse complement strand
ATTACACATATATAGACAAATATACTATAGGCCATATATTGCCCATTGCCTATATATTCCCAAATATATTTAAATCATTTAGGTTGTTTTAAATTTCATTTATTAATTTATGTAATTTATGTGACAATTAGAACAAACAAATACAGAAGGTGGACTAAAGTTTAAGGACCTGTCATACATAAAAAATATATTGATTTACATATAAGTTTGCATATATTAATAATAAATATAATGAAAAATTTATTTTCAATATATAAATGCATTTTTAGAAATATACTACAATAACCAAAGCTGCAATTTTTTTGTATATTTAAAATATATTGGTGTTTGGGTCATATATTTTGGTCAATACATTAGTCCATGTATTTTTTGTAGTGAAGATATATTGTCTATAATATATTTTGTATTATATAAATTTTTCTTATGGGAAAGGAGTTCACAGCGGTAGATATGATATTACAGGAGCCATTAAGATTCCATCATAGGGGAAATTAACATTAAGGTCATCAAATACTGTCTGTTCAGGGAAAGTAGAAGCCATTCTAGTGGTCTCATTCACTTTGATGCCTGTGTGTCACCTTGAGGTTTTGCTTTCATTTGGTCAGAGAGCATGACTGGGAGTGAGAGGGTTCCAAGACTGTTCTGGACTGGGCTTCAGGGTTCATATTTCATTGTATCTTTTGTGTCGGAATTTTACCTGGCGTGGTAGCAATGACCAAACGGAAAACCCCAACCATTTCAGTTCGCACTTTAACCTCAAACTCTAGTGGTTTCCTAGAGGATATACAGTAGTAGTGGGATAGTGTTATCTGTAGATATACTTATTTGTAGTATAACTGCCATTGTAAACCTACAAAATGAAGCTTAATGTTTTCAAACAGGTTTCTATTTGGCAAAAAAGGCCTTTCATTGTGATATACTATGATACATACTGAAATTGTGTGATTGAAATTTTTCCCAGTACTTGTCTACTGTATATTTTACCCAAACTGATCTTCCACCAACTACTAGTCCACAGCACATTTGATGCGGAATTGATGTCAAAATTCAAAATAACATAATGGTACTGATTTTCTAATCCATTGTGTCGAATGTGTTATCCACGTTTGTCTAAATTCAAGTACTATAACATCACTGAAGCACAAATAAATGTAGAAGTGATGTAATCAATCATTTCAAGCTGAAAGTAAAGTGAAGAGCTCGATCAGATTCAGCATGTTTGATTCAGTCATGTGTGAGGATATTTTCACAAATGGCTCTTATCCCCTATGTTGTGTTCTATGCAAGTTATGAAATACTGGCATCCATAAGCAATCATGCTCTATTTGTCCGGTGTGGAATTGCGCACACGTGGCTGAATCCCAAATGGCTCTCTGTCAGGATATTATACCCTGTCTGGATGCCAGAGCCAGTATTTTAATTTGTACTTAGGGCACTAAGTGGGAGTACGAAGTCGTTCGAGATTCAGTCTCAGTGATTTGTGCTCGTGTTGTCACGTTGGTAACTTGGTGAGCAATAGCTACTTATAAAGCCTGTGTTTTCGCAATAAACACTGCTGTATTCAGTATGGTCATTATCTGACAAAAAGAAATGCAACAGTAGCAGGACTATCTGGTAAAAAGAACATTTTTGTCCTCCTTGAGCAGTCAATGCTCGCTTGGCAACAGTAACAATCTATACAAATTACATTTGATGGAAGAATTGTAAGTATTATACAGCTTTAAGTACTGAAAAGGTGAATTTCATCATATTTTATTTTGGCCATGAAATATGCTGTTTTATAAAAGACAATGTACCAATGATTTTATCACTTGCAATGTTATTGTATGCCCTCTGCTTTGTGTCGAGAATAAAATGTCGTATAATGTACAGCCTCTCGTGGCTCTGCTCCAGCTGCAAATTCTTGAATGATGCATGACATCATTTGGCGGGGGGGGGGGGGGGGGGGGGGGGTTGCGGGCTATATACAGTGCAACTATTATACAGCAACAGTCACAGTAATCTTTTTCCACCACCTGACTCTTCTACTCTGGAGGCTTATTTCAGCAGGCACGAGTTTGTGCTGCACAAGTGCAGTCTAAGGAACTCAGAGGTCAGCGAAAGTACAGCTTCTAATCTCAAGAGCAACATGTAAAATACAGCAAATACAGCAGCTAACCTTGTGAACTTTTTACTCAGAGTCCTTCTGCAAACATCTGAATCTGGAGTCTATCTGTGAACACTACTGATGCAGTCAGTCAGCCTAATGCTAATCTGCTGACCTCATCATACAAGAATTGTTTTAGATGCTTGAGTGGTAAATATTGAGAATGACTAGATCTATACCTCACATATTACACAAGACTCCTCTAACTATGGGCTCCTCTAGCTATCTGGGTCTCTCACCAGCACACCCATTAAAAGCAGTTGGGGAGGAATGCCAGCTCATACATTTTTCCTCCTACTGCTGTGTGCTCTGGTTCCCTTTTAGCACTGAGCTTTCTTGGAAGAATTATAATATACAGTAGAATAAGCTGAGCATTAATGCAAGAATTCTACGAACAAGCTTACCATCGAGAGAAGAGTGCTTTAAGCAAGAGGGAGTGGGGGCTCCTCTACACAGCATTTGACAAACACTGCTCTTCCTGTGATAAGAGGCTGGAAAGGAGAGCAAGCAACAAGAAGCAGCCCTCAGTCTAGTACTCCCCCTGGGCTTAGGCAGCACAGGGAAGGGCAGGAAGCAGTTAAGCGCATGCTCGCACACACTCCTTGGCATGCTGGAGGGAGAGTGACATTGATCCACCGGCTCCCGTCCATCCGTCTCCCTGACAGAGGTAACAGGATTGTTAATAAAAATGGAAATTGAGCCGTGACTACCCCCCGCCCGACCAATCCCCCCTGCCAAACACATGCACAGCCTGTAACCACAAGCAGGACCCGAGTGCAGCTGGCCAGTTCTGCCTGCAGCCCAGCCACAGCTCCAAGCCATTTGATCCAGCATTCTCCTGAGCCAGCCAAAGTCTCTCTCTCTGTCTCTCTCTCTCTCTCTCTCTCTCTCTCTCTCTCACACACACACACACACAGAGCTAATAACCTGATAGAGAAGCGGGGGAGGCAGTGAGCCAGTGATAAATAGCTGGCTGTCATGACACACGCCGAAACATTAAGGTTAACAATTCAATCCAAAGTCTTTTACTCAAAGCATCAACAGGGAATCGACACGTCCTGGCCCACGTTACGCAGCCTCACGCGCTAACAGTCGGCAGGTTATGGAGGGATAAGGCACTTCAGAGAACCTCGGCCTGTGCAATCATAAAGCCACATTAACGCAGAGACTTGTGTGGCTGCAATCCAAGCTCATATTATGAGTGCGAACGCACAAAACTGTCATCAAACCTTTCATCTTATCACAGCCACAGCAGGGGGAAAAGCTCAGAGCAAAGGAAGGAATATGAGATTCTCAGGGCTCAAGGAGCCGTCTGGGAACAAATCCGCGCCGCCTGCCTCTGTTCGCAAAATTAAAAGCCTTTAAATCTACGAGTTACTCATCTTGTGCACTAAATTACCGACACCGTGCCTGCTCGGTCGGGGCAGGCCTAGAGTGATTGCCACCTCAAAGAAAGAGAACGGCAGAAGTAAGCAGTTCGACTCCTGGAATCCATCATCTGTAAAAGCGGCCTGATGCTTAATCAATTATCCCACCCCAACTCCAATTTCCCAGCTCAGAGCCACAATGGGAACTACCTATCAGCCATCAGGATGGATTGATTTTTTTTTGTACATAATGCTGCTGCAAATGTTCAGGGCTGCTAGAGGCTTTTATGGAGGTCTATGTCATTACGAGGCATATGTGTGAGAAGGACAGCGATATTAGTTACGTTTGGAAAAATGTGTCCTACAAAGTACAGGGAAGTAATGGCTTTAAAAGCTTCTCCAAAACGCGATTCTGCATTAGCTGCAGTGTTTTAGCGATGAGTTTAATGTTCTGGATTGTTGCCTTTCGCGAGTATATCTGAGAGGCTACTCGGAGCGATTTCAATGAATAGGGAAGGCTGCTTTGTTAACGCAGAGGACGCATAGCTACAGATTTTATGGCACAGGCTAATCAGCAGCTAGGATTAATACAGTCAAACAGAAATGACACTGCCAGCTCATGCTATGCGGGGTAAATGACACTTTTGCACCAAAGACTGAAACCAAACTGATGATTAAAAAAGAATGTTCGCCCCTTTCAGGGCATCCGAGGACAGAATGCGGTTGGTTGTTTGCTAACAAGACATAACAAAGACTCAGGGTATATGATTTTAGCCTATGGAGCCACTCTGAATGTGGGCTTGCACTGAAACTAGGTCAGCTTGGCTCCTCGAGGGCTCAGAGTACAGAGAGCGGAATTAAACGCTGCTCTTGATAATTATCAAAATGGGTGCCAGGGTGGAAGGCTAAGCGGTTTGGGGTGGGGTGGGGGAGGTGGTGTGGGGGGTTTCCAGAGAGAAGAGTGTCCGCGGACTGGTTTGTTTGGTAAGAGAGGCTCAGCTGGGGACGAGAGTAGCATGCTTTCAAGAAGCTCAGGTGCTCCGCTGGAGTATGGAGAAGAATAAACAAAGTGACGTGAGGCAGAGTGAGAGCCGGGCAGACCAGGCGCTGCCTCGCTGAGTAGCTCTGGATGCCTGCCAATCTCACGCCACACAGCATTAATGCTCACAGAGTCCATCTGTATAGCTGTAGAGCATGCCGCACACCTCAACATGGCCACCACTTTCACGGGTAAACGTGTCAAAGACTCTCTGAAACAGTACCGTCAGAGAAAGCACAGAGCCAGAAACACATAGAAACAAGAGGGGGGTGTTGCCATGGAGATATGGGTTAGCTCCTTATTAACTTCTCGTGCTCCCAAAACCTAACCGTCGGCTTTTGTTTCCCCACTGAATTCCAGCAAGTCTGTTTCTGTGACATTCTGGTGTTAAGAAGAACTAAAAGGCAAACCCAAATGTTATTTTACAATCTCATGATCCCTGTCTAATGCCTTTTCTTGCTTGAATTTACAATCCTGGGAGCGCAAAGTGGACAAATCCGGCATAAACATAAGCTCAGAGGGCCTCTTCAGCGGAGAGAGGACTAGTCCATACATGGGGAAAGAGAAGCACAGGAGCTTGAGTGGGGTATTTGTGAGCGCCTGGCCCATCCCCCACCTCTCTCTGCATGGCACAAAGACAGAAGAGCCGGCTGCTCTGCAGGGAGTGAGCAGATCAGACTGGAGATTATCCCGCTGAGAGGTCTGACCCTTAGCTGAGGTGGCTACGCATGACACCCCAAGTGTAAATACTAAATACATCGCTTCAACAAAAAAAACACAACAGTCAGCATAGAAAGAGCTCTGGAAAAGATATTAAAAAAAAAAAATGCATGCTAAGCATGGGGCAATTACTCCACAGGCTTTTTCAGAGCAGTGCTACAATGAAGCATTCAGGAGATTTTTCTCTGCTTTTTATCTCAACATTCTCTAACGCAGAGATCCTATACATAAAGATAAGGAGTCGACACAACATGGAAGTGTATGTGTACGTCTAACTCAAGTCAGACAGTAATTTCTCAGCATGATGGGACCTGCATCAATTACAAATCACTTAAGCTACAACATGCTGTAACAATGTACTATATATAGATGAATAAAAAATTAAACAGCTGAATAAATTAATGAGAAAGTGCAGATGTTTCCAGTTAGATATACTGTATGATACAATTAAAGCAATTAACCAATCTTACCATGCGCTGCACCATCTCTAAAAATGCAGAGCAGGCCCACATGACCTCAATTCTGAAACAAAAGAACAACAACAACAAAAAAAAGAACTGATTTTGAAAGAAGATTAATCACTGAAGTATGGGTGGCAGGAGCTTCAGGCTTCACATTGAATACTTAACTGACTAGAGTTTCAACAGAAACAGAAACATCTGCATTTAGACCTGTGGGAAAGACATATGTAAATAGGGCTGGAAATTAAGGTTAAACGTGTACATTCAACGACCATTAGCATAAAAAACAGAGGAGCAGGTGTTCCTCAGGTGCCTGAGAAGGTCAATGCAGAGCGTGATCAGACTGTGTCAGCAAAATCAGTCCGTCCATAACTGCACGTAAAACCCTTCATTAAAAAGAGAGGCGTGTATTTGAGAGTTTAGTGGTGCAAAAACCACAGACTCGATCTACAGAGATGTGGAAAAATGTGATGGGATCAAATGAATCATCTTTCGCCATATTCTCCATATGTGGGCGAACGTGTGACGTACACCAGGCAATCAGTACAGGCGTGAATGCCTGACCCATACAGTGGTCCAATGACTCCGTTATGCTGTGGGAGGCATTTGGCTGACATGACCACTTGTCCCCTTAGAGGGAAAGGTCACTACAAATGAATACAAACTTATTCTCATGACCTTTATCCTTTGAGGAAACATTTCTGTCATGAGTGGCCTCTTCTAGGATAATAATGCCACCATCCATAGGGCACAAGGGGCAAGTGAATGATTTGACATGCATGAAAATGATGCAAGTCACACAGTATGACATTACGCATGTCACCAGATCTCAACCCAACTGAATGCCTATGGAGGATATTTGACTGACGTATTAGACAGCACACTCCAAAATCCATCAACAAGTCACCGGCTGAGGGAATATCATGTGGAAGAATGGCGGCTTGAGACTTGAAGAATGTCTGCCAAAAAAGCTGCTCTAGAGGCTCTTACTAAAACTAGCTTTTGTATTAATCTGTCACCTATCTGTGTTTTCTTGTAATAAGAAATACTGTATTATATGATGTACCAACACCAATTTACTATGTAATATTTAATATGAATTCTGCAATTTTGTTATTGTACACTCCCGGTGTTTTATTAAAGACTGGTCTTAAATTGAGTTATAGCACTCTCAGTATAAAAGGCAAAGGCTCAAACATCCCATTCCCTCAAAGTGTATAAAGGCCACCACCACATTTTTAAATTGCAGGTCATGGCCCGGTATTGAGTAGCTCAGTGCACCAGGAAAAACTGTATGTTTCTGTATATGCGGGAAGGGCGATGGTTACTCTGTCTGATGTATGACTACACTGATAGAGGAACCATTTACTCAATGAGAGCATGGCCCTGTCATTCCTGCCTTATGGCACCAGTGGGAATAAATGCTTGTAGGCATCGCTTCTGCACTGTCGAAGGACCTTTACTGAAGACTGGGTTTCACAACTATGTACAATCTTACATGTGCCTCTGTCAAAATACTGCATTAGGTTTACATCATGATGCCTTTAAACCAGGCAAACAGCTTGCAGGTGAACAGCTGATGTTCAGCAATAGGAACGTAACAGCTTTCCCCCTCCAGTCACACGCAGGCAGGCATTTCCAAATATAAACCGAACGGCTCTCTAATTACTGCAGTCACGATCTGGGGTTGCATCTTCAGTTCAAAACGCTGTTTGACTGCTTAACTAGGACATAAGTTCAGCCTCTGCAGCCATGTTTGAGTTGTGAGGCTGAAACGGATTTCTCTTTGATGATGAGAGCATAATTAGAGAAATGCATCGGCTGCCACGCCAGACCTGATTGCCACAGACTTCAGGGGAAATTCCTGCCATATCTGAAGCCTCACACAAAGCAACACATCCCTTTAACAGCCCAGGCTTTTGGCTGCCGTCCAAACGAGCATGGAGAGAGATGGTACAGAAATCAGGACGGGGCCTCAGCTACCCCAAGACCTCCCCCGAAACCCCCACCTTCCAGTCCCTCAACTGTTGTGCTGCGGTTTTCCAGAGCACCACCCTCGACCACAGATTTTCTGCAAAGAAACAGCGCCGACAGTCGTGTCTAACAAATGATGTCAGGAGAGATTACAATATAATAAACAGAGAGGCAGCAGATTGTAGCCTACTTTGACTCTTGAGTGAACGAGTGCTCCCTAAGGAGATGTTCTGCCATCCAGGCTACGGCGTGCGCTGCGAGCAGAAGTGTCCGCCGTACGGAGATAAGTACGTGGCAGCTGAGTGCACATTACCCGCTGGTAATGGACAGAAAATTGCCGTGTAATAAAAGACTGTGGAGAAGTTAAGCAGCCAAAGCCCAACTCGTCAAGAGGCGGGAGGAAGCAGGCAGCGCCTGAACTCGTGAGTCAGGGGTCCGGCCACAACCCTGCATTCACGGTAATGAGGGAAAAAGCAATGAAAATCGATCGGCCCGTGCCGACATCACTCATCTCGTTAATCAGGCTGGCCAAATATCATTATCATCTCATAAATGAAACCTGGAAAGGAAACTGAAGCCTCTCAGTGAAGCGCATCTTTTTGCAGCTGTGGGTTTTGACTGGAGCGCAGATGAGATTTTCTCAGGGTTTGCAATCAAAACGAGGTCAGGGCACACTAAATCTTAAAACATCAGCTTCTTCTCCCTTACAGACAAACTTCCTGCCACAACGTTTGACCCCAAACTTGGAGCGATATGTGGTGTAATGTAAAGGGGACCAAAAAAATCAGTGTAATCTGCTAACGTCAGTGCATCCTGCCACAGTTAGTGTACATTATATAGCTTGTTGTTGCTGGCAGGTTATGAGCCTGGCAGCTGCTAAACGATGCACAGACACAGTGCATGAAAGCCCCTCATTGCATGCCGAGCGCGCTCGCAGCGGGAGCGAGCCTGCTCTGGCTGCATATGGTGGGGAATGTGTTAATGCAATATTCATGGCGTGCATGGAGAGAGCGCAGCGCAACACAACACAGCTTTGAGGACTCTCTAAAGGCCCTTTCACACCCGCCAGAACAGGAAAAGTAGCGTGAAGCGAAAAAAACTCCGCGCGAGGCTCCGCTCGCCGCCATTCACGTCGCTGATTCATCCCACCGATTTCACACAATGCTGCAGTTCACACGCACACCAGGCAGCTTTGCTACAGATGTGACCTCTGCTTCACACATTCAGTCCATCAATGAGAGATCATTTGTTATTGAATTCCTTCTAAGGAGGTGAGGACAATGCCCCGCAAAATCTTAGCGACTCTTCTCATTGCTGCTTTTGTGGAGGAGGTGCAGGCTTGCTTGAAGGCCAAGTCAAGGCTTCGGCCCGCTTTTATTTAAGAGCAAACAAGGTTTGTCAGCTGAGCCTAGTAGCCTGTCATTAAAAAAAAAAAAGTACTATAAAATGTTTCTGAGCGGCCTTGCAATTACATCAGTGTATGTGACTTCAAAGCACTTTGGCCATGGAAGCTCCTTGGCTACATGGAACCACTTACCTTAACACAAACCTTAGTTCGTTCATTCTGTATATATTTACATTTACGGCATTTAGCAGACGCTCTTATCCAGAGCGACATACATGAGCGACATACATCAGTGCTTAAGGAGTCAACATCTTTTCTTCAGACCTGTAAAGCTACAGTAAGATCAACACTTGCTTTTAACCAAGTTACTCCCAGCTAAGTTACACACCTTAACAAATCCTGTCAAAAGAAAGAAGTCAGAAGTTGATACACAAGTAAGGACAAACAGGTTAAGAGGGGATTTTTTTTTAAAATATAAAGAAAATTTTGTATAAGAGATGTATCCCTTTCAACATACACAAACAGTGACAAAATGTTCAAAAAAACACCCCAGGAAAGGGAGGTGACGGGCTAGTTGTGTCGCTACTGATATCATGTGTACTCAAGTCCGTCCGTGCGAGCATCACACGTAGCACAATCATGCAATGTACTCCCTCAAAAGCTCAGTGTAAACAGGCTTTAACTGAAACCAGAGCCCAACAGCCAGACTCCATGGGTACTCCCAATCTTCCCACCGCATAATCACCATCCCCCACCCTCCTCCTCTATCTGCCTCTCTCTCTCACTCAAGCATTAATTTTTAATCAGGGCTTAAGTGGCCATCTTGGCAGAGTCTGAGGGGCACTGAGTCAAGGGCTCTTGCTTCCAGTAACAAAGTAGGAAATATTTTTGAAGAGCAATGAGCCTAAGAACAAATATAGACACTGCAAGAACAAAAGAAAAGGGCCCAAAAGCTAAAGACATCTCTGTCTGAGTTATCAGGCAGCTACCTCTTAATTGGAATTCAAACACTTTCATCTAGACATTTCATTCTGCCTCTGTCTATGGAAATTAGGATCAAATTAGCATAAAGAAGTAGAGCTTTTTTGTCTGTGTATCATTATTCGCATGAGTCACAACAAGAGAATTAAGCCACCGATAGCAAGAGGAAACAGAGGCAGCTGGCATCTAACACACAGAAGCTAGCAGAGAAGCCCCTTATTTTTACACACAAGCACACTCTCTCTGCAGCGTAGTTGTCTCGGTATACCCCTCATTATTGATAATGAATGGAAGCCCACCTTGTGCTACGTCAAAGCTCTGACACTCTGGAATGGAGAGATGTCGCCACTCAAGGTCTCCTTGCTTTATTTATTTACATACTCTGGTGGTCTGACCCACGCTTGTAATGAGGAGCTAAGCCATGGTCTGCTTCAGTTCACAGTAAAATGTCAACCGCATTCTTGGATCACTGCTCGACCACACAGGACCTGCACGGCTTTATTTGCTCCATGTTCTCCTGCACTGTAAAACGTTGCCTTTCTCGCTCCCAACGCCTCCACCATCTATGCAGACCTTTCTCTTTGTTTGCACTGAACTTGCTCTCTTCGCATGTAAGGTTTTCACCACCAAGACACGCATGAAAGCTCTTGAAGGCGGTGTAGGTTGTTCCATATGACAGAATGAGAGAAAAGATTCTTTGGCAGAGCTCTAGAATAGTGCTTCGTAATAAAGTCTTATTGGACTGTTTTTTGGATTGGAACTCCTATGCGCCAAGTACAATGGTCTGAACGACAGTCATGACATTTCGTTTTCAACAGCATCAAAAAGAATTTGCTATGTGCATAATACTTCAGCAAATGAATTTAGGAAATGGCTCTAAATCAATCTCAGGTTCTCTCACGCAAAGCTGTGGCCACAATCCCTTTCACTTGCTGCACCTGTTCGTTGGGTCATAATCTGTTTGTGATCTGGGACGGTGTTCATTTACCCCCTTTGAATTTGTGAACATCTCCCCAACCCCCATGCAGAGATCAGCTTGTGTGGTACTGGTGTAAAGGATGAAGCAGGGAGGAAGCTCTTGCCCTGCATGCTTCTCTTCCACATTAGAGGGCCAGCCTGCTCCTGGGTGCCCATTAGCTGTGTGACACATCTGTAATAAACACAGCCTGTCACCTCTGAAGCCTGCTGCACATTTCCTGGGTAATATATAAAGCCCACCCCCCTTGCCTCCCTCCTCTGCCACTAGGCTCAATAGAGCTGAAACCTGATTTCTGTCGAGCAGCCCAGCAGCTGCTGGAGCAAAAAATTCCCCTGCACCTAGATAGCCCTGGAAAATACATGAATAGAAAAAAGGAATCCATGAATAAATCAAAAGCACTCTCATTTTTTTCCTTTGCTCTCCCTGCGGATGAGTTTGGGGAAAAAAGGTAGGGGGAAAAGAAACAAGGCCAGAGCAGGGGGAAAAATGGAAACGTAGAAATGGTCAAGATGCTTCATTTTGCTCCTGTCCTCAGGCTCAGGCAACCCTCGGCAGTGAGGTAACAGCCAGGTGATTGTGTAGACGGTGGTTACAGAGACAAATCTGTACAAGGCTCCAGCAGGCATACTAAAACAGTTCCACGTGTCTCCAACAGCAAACACACATGCATTTTTCATAACCCTTTGATTTTCACTCTGAAAGCTGAGGCTCTGGTGGTGACAGGATGTGCCATGAATACAGAGCACACGACTGACAAATGGACTTCCTTCAGTCTTCCTTTAGTTCTTCAATCTTAAGTAGAATCCCAGTGGAGTTCCCCGGATCACAAGTACACCCGTGGCATAGCCAGAATTTTATTTGGGGGGGAGGGTACAGCTTAGAGGAACTTGGATATTATTAGGTACGATATTTTAAACACCACATGCTGACCTGATGTTCAACTGCCTAGTAACTATAACAGCTGACAGCATACTATGATGGGCAGTGGCCAATTAAGCCATCCTTCACAGCACTTTATGTAGATGTCTGTGGAGGAGACTACAATTAGTCTTTTTTTTTCTTACAGAACTGCATTTTTTATTTACCACACCCAACTTTATTACATTGTGATTAAGAAGTAGTCTAGACCAAGAACAGGCACAATCTGTTGCCTCAATCTGCAAATAACGGTTATAATATTAAAGCTATGCACATGTTGATAGTGAAAAAAAGACTAGACACATATCTCTCTATCTCTCTCTCTATCTGTCGATCTATCTAAATATATTTATATACACTACCAGTTTGGCCAAACCTTCTTATTCAATGATTTCCTTTGTTTTTATTATGGGCTACATTGTAGATTAATATTGAAAACATCACCTATTGCTCTGATGGCAGCTTTGCACACTCTGCATTTTTTCAATCAGATTCATGAGGAATCGACCTGGAATGATATTTCATTAACAGGAGTTTCTTCGTCAAGAGTTCATTAGTGGAGTTTCTCTCCTTCTTACTGTGTTTGGGATCATCAGTTGTGAGTCGGGTTGGTCCACAGTTAGTGATCTTGTTCCACTACGGTTCTACTGCACATTATGGCTAGAACCGCTTAACTAAGTAAAAATACAACAGTCCATCATTACCTTATTACACAACATATTCTGGTTTGTTTAACTCTTTTTATGTATGCTGAAAAATTCCATGTGTTCCTTCATCATTTTGTTTGTTTTCGATATTAATCTACAATGTAGAAAATAATCAAAACAAAGAAAAAACAATGAATGTAAAGGTGTGTCCAAACTTTTGACTGAGTATCTAAAGTATTACTATTACTTAGAATAATGAAAGGAAGACTAATAATGAGAGTATTCAGTCATTATTTTAAGTAATGAAAATTACCTTCATTAAGGTACATATAGAATCATGGTAGTAAATAGTAAAAGTCAGATAGCTCAAGTCACTATACAACCGTCATGGTAAAGGAACAGTAATGGATAAATCTGCGTTCTCCATGAATTCATATGATAACACACTTCATAATTCTAACATGGTGTGTCTACTGCTATGACTCCATGAAGACAGATTCAGCTAGCTCTCCAATTAGATCTAAATTACAGTAATAGACTGTCATTAGCATAGTAACACATCTATCACACTCAGATGATTTCTACTCACACACACACACACACACCAATGTCTCCAGTTCCCAAGAATTGTGAGAAGAGGCAAGAAAAATGTACACCCTTTTCTGGGAGTGTAAAAATATGACTTGACATACATGGTAATAGTGCAAGCTCTACAGATTTGAAGCAAGTAATACACTAGCTTTAAAATGTACATTGGCAAAGTGATCATTTGAAAAAGTACATTTACCATGTGGTGTAGAAATAACAACAGAAATAGCTAAATAATAAAGGATCATAAAAACTGTGTGTCTGATGCAGCTGCATGGTGATGTCATGTAATGCTGCCTGTCACTGAAGTATCAGTATTACAGTACTACTGATCACATTAATGAGCTTTGAGAAGAGGCTTATTTTGAACAAAGCATACACAATACAGATCAGACAGATTAGACAAAAATGAACAGAAAGCACTGCACCAAGTCAGCCTTGCAATGGAAATGTAGCAGCTGCACTCTGGAGGCCAGGGGCTGAGAAGCATCTTGTAAATGCCTACGCAAGCTCACAGGCCACGCTTGTTTGGACATCGGCGCAATATTGATTTGAATGAAGGAGGAAGGGGCAAATACAACCTTTAGCTTCTGACGGGCTGGCGTGCCAGAGAATCGCTGATTCGAACCTGCAATATTCACACATGGCTGAAGCCGCTTGTCAGGGATGTCTTTGATAGTGGCGAACGACTGGGGTGACCTTCAGCTTGCAGATGAGATGACAGAAAAAAAGAGATACGAGAGCCTCATAAGCAAAAGCCCCGGCACCCACACCGCCTTTAATAGGCTCTTATTAGCCGCTGAACGGGAATTTCATTACAGTAGGACGACAGAGTCCTGGTCTTTCACACTTCTAAATGTCAACGGTTCAGCCGGTGGAGAGTGGGAGCCTAATGGATTTCTGCTGTGGACTTGAAGAGATTTTCATGTAGAACCCTTTCAATAATATTCCTGCCCTCGTTCTAAAACCATAAGAAGGGCACTTTGATTGCCAAGCCATACTTCCTGCCCTCTGCATTCTCAGAGGGTGTGTGGGAGAAAGGACACTCAGAAAGAGTTTGGCTTTTTATGAGCTAAAGAAGCAGGTCTGACTTTGGCTGGAAGAAGGATAACATCTTGACCCTGATGTTGGCTAAACGGAGGAGGAGGCAGCCAGGAGACAAAGGGCAGGACACCTCCATGGTTCCAGCCTGCTTGAAACTGACCTGCTAGGTTATCACTGCACATCTAACCCCCCCATGCACATCCCGGGTGAGGTTCAGAGGGGTCACGTCTCTGGAGAACACAGAGAGCTTAGGAGAGAATGAGAATGAATGTGGAGAACCAGGCTAGACACAAGGTCAAAATGGATATAGAAATCCCCATTAGGGTATGAAAAGCTGGTGGAAAATGGAGAGCGCTTCCCGTGTCAGAGGGGATGATTGCTTTGAGGCTGCTTTTGAGGGCCTGGCTTTGTGTTGCACTTGTGTGAAATAAAAACAGAGCTCTGCCAGCGCTCTGGAAACACCAGGCATTGGTGTACAGTGCGGAGATGGCCTTTCAGTAAGAACAGCTTGACTGCCATGAACAATGTTCTAATATCACAACCAGATAAAAAGATAGAAAAATCGTTAAATCAAGGACGATTTTTTCAGAAGCGCAATATCATACAAAAGCATCTCTTAAAGTACCCTTTCAGTCATGGTATTTTTCCACATCATTGAAAATGTGAAAGCAATAGGTCCATTAAGTGCTTCTAGTTTAAGGATTTAGACCTTCGAGCATGTAGAACAATTGTATAAAGTTCCCTTTTTTTTCTAAATCATACATCATTCCCTGTTTTACTATATAACATAACTGACACTTATAATTGAATTACAGATGCCACTTGCAGAACCAGTCACCCAGGACTGCCTCTGTATTAAGTGCCTTGCTGAAGGGCACAATGACTGTAATAGTTTGGTTTATAGCCAAGTTCCCTCAGCGCTGGGCTATCTCCACTTCCATCTGAGTGACCAATAGATCAGGTCAGCAATATACAGTGAGGGGAATCAAGCATCCAGACACTTTTGTGTTTGCCATTTTAAAGACTTCCAATACATCTACCCGCTTCAAATTAGCTCATGGCTTTTGCTTTTGTACAAAAATTACATATTCATGAATGTAAACAAAGACGGGTTTCAAAAGGAAATTGAAAAGTTTTCCGAAACCACAATGTAATAACATTAGTTAACCCTGTCGCAAAGTCATGGGCGGCAATTACAACTTCAAGATATCTATGTTAAAAAAGTAATTAGTTTTTTTTTGCAGCCTTGCGGGGTTCATTTTGGGCCATTCCCTGAGGCAAATCATCTTCAAATACCCAAGGTTAGGAGGGTCCCTAGATTGTACATATAATTTCAAAAAAATTAATTGGATTCAAGTCAGTAGATTGGCTCTTTTTTTAAAAACCATTTTTTAGTTTTTCTGCCGGTGTTTTGGATTGTTGCTTTTTGTCCATCTTCTCCTCCTTTGGAGGTGAAGAAATTCTCCTCACACTTCTCTCTATACATCACTCTATTCATGCTTCCTTTGATGGTGGGTAATGCCCCAGGTCATGATACTCCCACATCTATACTTCACTGAGGCTGTGTTGTTCTTGGGATCATCCACACAATCCTTCTTTCTCCAAAGAAAAGCTGAATTAGTACCGAAGAGTTCTTTATATGTTTTGTCAGATCAGAGGACACTGTTCCAAAAACAATGCAGCATTTTTAAAATCTCTGTTTCTTTTTAGTTCTGAGTGATGGGTTCTTACAGTTCTGAGTAACTGTCTTGCTTTCAGGTTGTCCTGCAACACTTGAGTGTCTGCTGGCTTCTCTCCTACCTTCCTTGCTATTTAGCTAAAATTAACTATTGCACAATCTTCCTGACTAGGGTAGATTCGGATTTTCATGAACTTTCCATTTTCATTTATTAACAAACCAGCGACACTGTGAGGGATTTGAAGGGCTCTGTAGATTTTTTTCATTTGAATGTTGCTTAATAATTTAATCCCTGGCAATATTATAATGCATTTTATCCCAACAATGGTTTTGATTTACTTATATTTAGACTTTACTACACACACACACACACACACACACACACACACGTGGGTAATTCAGCCAAAATATTCTACTATTATATCACAGTAATTCTAAACATTTCCATGACACACTTGACATCCATCAAAAACTACAGTACAACGTCCAAAGCTTTTTAGTAAACATTTTGCATTCTGCACTAAACTCAAATAAAGGGCTGTGGGTTGTACTGATTATTTCTACGATAAGAATAGTTTAGAGTAGTTTAACTGATTGCTACAAGTAGGTCTTGTCATGGTTTGCCCCTATGTGCTGTATTATTCAAGCATGCTTTCTGACTTGTGGAAAGGATATTAAGACTGTAGATAGGAAAATGACAGTAAATCCCATAGGAGTAGGACTGTTGGTCAAATATGTGTTTATGTAAAATTACCTTAATTTACTCATCATTGGTTGAAAACTATGGCTTTAGTGTACCACAATAAAGACTGAGGATCCGGAAGATAAATTCACAACTGCAGAGAATTTTTTTTTTTTACCAACATACAAAAAGTGACAGCTAGTTGGTAGCACAGACATCTTGACAGTAGGCCAGTAGATAAAGCCCCAGGCTGACTTACCCGAAGATTCTAACAGGATATGTTTGGTGAAGCACCTAAATCACCAGACCGCAAGCACAGAGCCGGTGGCAGGTGTGAACAGGGTGTGAATGAACACTGTCCCGCTGTATCTACCACCACTTCAGCACTCCATCTGTTCTAAGCATACCCAACACTTTGCATCGTCACATTCATATGTATTTGACTAATGATCAAAATGTGTGAGCTGAACCACTATGTTTTAAACCATAAATTCCAATGAACATTTCTATATATAAAAGCATGGTTCTATGTACTGATGAATTATCACCTACACTGCACACCACTATATGTAAATACATACGCAACTGAATTATCATTCACATGACAACACAAAGTGTCATATAATTGTTGGGAGAACATCAGTGTACAATGTAAAACAGTGAGGTTATTTCAACACTACAGGGTGTTAATTAATGCAGTATTTGTGATGTTACAGTCACAGCTCATATTGTGCGCCCTCCAATGCAGCAATTTGCTCGCAACGAGCTGTCAGTATGTTCATGTGACTTTCACTAACACGCGTTCTCGCTGTTTGTTGTGGTTACAATACATCCTGAGAACACTGCAGCTAAACCTTCCCTGATCCCCTGGGCAGTCCCTCGGCAGTATCTTATATTAACAGATGGGGCTCACAAAGCTTGTGTGTGTGCGTGAGTGTGTCTGTGAGCATATTTAGGTGAATCTAAGCAGAGGAAAAATTGCTTCTAGGACACGGGCAGGCAAATCCAAATGACTACTAGAGCTATCAAATGAAAAGACATGGGAAGGACTTACAGATCTTGTGTTTTCCTTTCATTGGGAATTTCACCAGCAGCTCCTGGGGGTTGGTGCAAATGAAGACAAATGGAGAGGCGGACTCCTCGCTGATCTGGGGATACTGCAGAGACAAGGAGAGGGGAAACAATGAGCTGCCTGGGCACAGAAAGGCTTTTCGGCGTGGTAATTGATAGGAAGGACACGAGAGAGTCGAAATTGACTGACACTTTCATGAAAAAGGTGACATCTATCTAATCTGTCGGGGGAATGGCATGGGTCATCTTATTTCCTCCCCGCCATCAGAGAGTGCCATGGCTGCGTCTCAGCAGCCAGGAAGCACAGGGTTTTTACAGCACCTTTTATTATTTTTTTAAAGCTATTCCCCTAAAGGGAGCAAAGGAAAGGTTGACACTTTCAAGGTTTTAAACGCACACTCACTGCTAGATATACCTGTAAGAGTCTCAGGTATTTGACTGAAAGGATTTGATGAGAACATGTAGACACGAGGGTCCTCATAATACCTCAGTGGTGATTCAGTTTTGCTGATTCTAAGCGTTTGGGGATCATCAGTGTGTTTATTTTCAGATAAGATGTTTTTCTCAGGTCAACATTTAATTCAATTTATGGGTATTTTGTGTTAAAAAAAGCACAGAGCTTTTTCTACACAGACTAGTTCTTTAAAAAAAAAGCTTCATATCTCCATCCTTTTCCCTCTGACAAAACAAGGCTCAAAAATCACAAGCTCTACAATTTGTTGCAGCTTCAGAAAAAATCCCTGTGTGTAAATTTTAGAAGCCCTTCTTTGATAGAATAAACTCTGATGTGTTGATTTGATCATTGACAATGGTTACTGTGAAAGACAGCTAATCGGAGAGCGCCATAAGTGGCAGAGAAGCTCAACGGTCATAAATATTTAAACTCAGAATTTTCATCATCTGAACACCCAGTGCTTACTGAACCCAGACCACCAAATACAAAGTGAGTCTTGTTAATTGTTTCTACAATATGTAGTTGTGAGCAATATGCCAAAAAAATATATCATGATGTCATGTCAGGAAATTTTCACAGTATACAATATGTTAAAAAGATTTATTATTAATCAGAGAATTGGTGTTTTCTACATTCTCTATATACTACTAGACTTGTCCTTCGCTTGCAAAAATTCTGGAGAACAGAAGTAAAAAGTGTGTGTGAGTGTGTGTGCAGGCAGATGCCTTTTTAAAGGGTGACAGACTACTTGATGGCTCACTGAGAATAATGGAGCATCAGGCTCTAACAACAGAGTGATTGGCTACTCCTTTATAGGCTCCGTTTATTGGATTTGGTGGCTCAGCCTTAGCCTCCTCATTTGCAATAAACCACTGGCTTGATGGATGCACCATATTAATCTCAAATCAAAACGCAATTAATGTTTGAATTAGATGATCCGGTGTGAAACCAAACTACGCATAACTAAATATTTGGTTTAAGATATACAATTTGATGGAGGAAAAAGCCTCTACAAAGCTGAATATCCAGGCTAAAGACTGAACTCCTCTTTAAAAGCTGGCCTTTCCAACCTCTTCTGGATAATTAGGATTTTAAGCCGTAATCCACATCCCCATGTGATTGTTCCCAGTGTCATGTTAATTGAAAAGGCATGTAATATCTACATTCACTAAAGAGACTGGGTTGGGCTGTATATGCACTGCAATTGTGATACAGCTCATAACGTTTTCAAACAATAGCAAACCTATGACCAGTAGGTTTTTTAATTTATGAAAACTAGAATATAATATCTACATAAGAAACTGCAAATCACTAGTGAGCTCATTTGCATATTGAAGAATAACACTGCATGAGATTAACATCGGGATAATAATCAGCTAACAATAGACTGTGCAGACACATTTGCATTTCCCTCAGCTCTTCTATAGTTATAAACTTCACTAGAAGGGATAAAGAAACATTTGGCTAAAAATAGGCACTGCTACATGCAGATTTATATAATAATGTTTTATTATTGAATTATTAACATTTTAAGCCCATTTGTTAGACTAATAGAATAGTTAGTTTTTTCTTGAAAGGCTTTTGCCAGAGGTGGAATTCGTAGAAACGGTTGAATAGTATAATGGATAACAGCCGTGCACTGTTCAGGCAGGACTAGCCCCACTACACTAATATGAGTCTCCTTCCTTTATGTGTGTTCCTAAAAGTGTGTTGGCTAACAATGCACACACAGAAGAATCAAAAAATATGAATTACTCTATAAGTCACAGTTATGTTTAGTTAGATAATAAAAGTACAATATTTATTACAGATTAGGCATCATTCGCATTCTGAACTGATAATGCATTATATGTTTGTAATATTTAATTTTAGGCAACATTAGAAGGGAGCAAAATTCGGTCAAATTACGTTTTGTTAATTTTTGGAGACAAACAGTGAACAACCATGTGGCATTTTTGGCATTGATTTATTCAACATACAGAAAAAACCCCTTTTTTTCCTCAATATTTTAAATTCAGCAAACAAACATCAATTTTGTATTACAATGTGCAGATGTGTGCAGAGGCCATGATCTTATTCTCACATAAGAAATCATCCAGGGAACTTATGAATATCACTTTGTTTATCACTACCTTAATAAACGGTCACAATATGTCACAATATGTTATGCTTTTCTGTGCATAGTGTAAATACTGTCAGTGCTTCTAAAAACATTTGAACAACTGCATGTTGCAAAGAGAGCACATTTTGTCTTGTGTAACCTGAGAGAGAGCGAGAGAGAGAGAGAGAGAGAGAGAGAGAGAGAGAGAGAGAGAGAGAGAGAGAGAGAGAGAGAGCACC
>JBBJLR010000040.1:3183077-3200310 GCA_037577145.1 Brachypetersius gabonensis | reverse complement strand
GAGAGAGAGAGAGAGAGAGAGAGAGAGAGAGAGAGAGAGAGAGAGAGAGAGAGATCACACTATTCTGAGCTCTCTCACTAGGGGTGTGAACCTTCACTGGTCTCACGATTCGATCACGATTATCAAGTCAACAATGCGAATCGATATCTCGATGCATCCCATCAATTTTCTTACTTCACATTGCTATGTTTTCAAATACAAGCAGAGAGATAGAAGTTTCGTGTTTATTTAACGCAAAAAAATACAGAATATAGACATAGCTTATCAAAATGTAAACATACAAAAACAGTATAGGCCTAGCCTACACCTTCAATAAATATGGTCAGTCTTTAAAAACAAAACACTCTGTAGTGCCATGACATACAAAATAAAACCTATAACATAACAGCACTGGACACATTGGCCTCCTTCCGCCATATGGTGAGTAACGTCAGTGAGTTGAGAGTTACTGCTACCCGGAGCAGCGCTGTACTCAGATCAGGCAGCCACAGTGACTACTGGGATCACTTTTTAACTAGTTTGCTTAAATCTGCTGCCAGAAAATCAAGCAATGTCATTACGATATAATCGATTATGTTCTGCCAAGGCATCAATGCAGAATCATCCATGTCTGTATCACGATGCATCGATTATGTGATTAATTTCAACACCCCTATCTCTCACATTAAAAAAATAAATTGTATTAGTATATTGTTTACATATATATATACATATATATATTTTGAAAAGTTGTTTGCTTTTTTAGTGTTTTTGTGCTTGTGCGCACAGCGCTTTGGATCTCGGCTGGTTTTTGCGGGGGTCAGGCGTCCCATTACTTTTGTCTATATTTCACGGACAAAAGTATTGGAATGCCTGACCATTACACCAACAGTGTCTTTAATGACACACTGTTCTGAAACATAAACTTTCATATGGAGTTGGTCCCCCTCTGCAACTGCTATAATGCTCTTGACTCTGAGGGGAACTGCAGTGGCAAATAGCTTTGATTTTACATTTGATTTGATTACATTAAGGTTTAAGTTGAGATTTAGAAATATTTGAACTGCAGCTGTGAAAAGAACTATACCTACTATTTACATGCCCATTTTCCAACCTCTATCATCTATATATTAACTGTATCACGGCTCAAGTGTCATGATAAGATCGCGTCAGGAGGCATCGAGTGATTTCCACCCCTACTGCTCACAAACTCGAAAACACGGCGGCGAGCAAAATGTGCAGCACCAACAATCTGCTGACAAGGTGCCAGATAAGTGAAAGGACCTTATTTTTCAGCGGCCTGGGATGCTGCCAGCGTGTCACAGCAATAAGCACTGCGATGAGAGATTCATATTGTCCGCAGTGAAGGGCGGCAGAGGGAGAGTGACCCTTTGCCAGGGTGCATTACGGGACCGGAGAGCAGACAGAGTGCGCGGCGGCCCACCCGTGTCCTCCAAACAAAGGCGGCCCTGAGCTTTAACTATCCAGCGGAGCAATGAATCTGAGGCTGGCTGCCCGCTCAATCCGCAGAGCCACAGCTTTTCAGCTGCTGCCCGCAATTAGGAGGCCGAGACAAGCAATCTCCCGTGCCGCAGCACAGCGGTAATAGGGCTGTGTGGCGGCCTGGCCCGCTTGGCTGCACTCAATCTCAGCCAAATAAAAGGGCTTCATTGGCACAGACTTCCTGATTCAGAGCGAGCATGGTGGAGGAGGCCCTTAAAGAAAGAGAGTGAGAGAAGGGGGGAGGGGGTGGGGGGTGGGTTTAAGCTAAAAACAAAAAGGGCTCAGTCAGTAAGTTGTTCGCAGTGGGAAAGAGAAAGCAGATCAGCTCCTCTTACTCAAACCAACGGGAGGCTTTTCAGACAGCTTCTCCACTGACCTAAACATACAGCTATGCTGAGTGCTGCTCTGCCAGGAAAATAAAGGAGGAAAACATCGGGTTCCAAAATAAAGTGCGCGTCATCGGCAGGACAATTAGAGCCGCCATGACTATTCGATTAATCTTGCTTTTAAAAATATCACTGATTAAAATTCACCTTCTCAGTATATCACTAGTGACTGCTTGGGAATTTGCATGATGGTAATTCGTGTCATTATAATCAGTTCTAATACAATCAGCTCAGCCCTAATGACAATGAGCAATTCAACTGCACAACGACTACACACGAGCATTGAAGTGCATTGAAACATATGAATGACAGTATGAAAGTGAAAGGAAAAGAAAAAGTAAGCAAGTCTGCATAGCAAAGGCCACATGGGAGCTGCAGTGAAAGAGAACGCCTGCCCAGCATTCCAGCTGGGTCACTTAATAATGAACAAGAAATTGCTACTGGATATATGACCTTGCTTTTTGCCGCTGCTTCCTAGTAATGAATCCACCCAGCCACTTTCCTAACAAAAAAAAAGTGCCAAAAGCTTGAAACAAGCACTGAACTATCACTCTCATTACAGAGGCTTTTACTGGTTTAAACTTTGTCTCATTAATAATTAGTTATTAGCGATCTCTTAACTAAATATAGAGGTATGGAGCCGTTTCAGCCATATTTTAATGGGCTATCGGCCATTAAGACCCATCCATATCTGATCCTCCGAACTGTTGAGACGGAGTTTCATGTGGCTTTGAACTGGCCACCTTTTATCTTAACATCTAACAAAACACATGCACAAAACACACTGCCACCACATTTTCAGCTCGTAAGTATGGAGTTAAAACAAAGTGATCCGGGAAACAACCTGCTTTACATTCATGCTTTTCTTAAAAAAGGAAAAAAAATGAAAGGAGGGAACAGTCACTTGCACACAAGTTGCAACAACACAATATTGTATTGGTTTCACTACAAAGAGTTTGTACACTTCTTTCATTTTGTGGAAATTTTCAGACTGAAAAGACAAATGTTTACAATACGTAATAGTTTGTGCGAGTTCACTATGGTGATTAAACATGACAAAGGCAAACCATCAGGTTTCTCAAAATCATTGTAAGATATTAAGAGTTTGATCTACCATTTAAGAATCGTCCTTGTGCTGATATGCTTTTGGGAGCCCATCCCAGACAGGCTAATCAAACTGAGTCATAAGTCAATGCTAGTAGCACTATAAAAAAGTCATAAAAAAGTCTGAGTGCAGCTTTAATGATGGTACTGTAGCATTCATTAGCATAACTGACCATAGATTTGTCTCGAAATTTAAATAAATAAACAAACATACAATTGTTTTTTATGGCTTCTGGCTAACGCGCTAGTTTCTCTCCAGTGTAAAAGTTCTGCAGCAATTAATATTTAAAGATCCTCCTTCACAAAAAGAAACAACTGCTGTCAAGTTGGACTGCACATTAATTATACAACACTGTCCAACACTGGCACTGGTGATTTTACATAATTTATTCCACAGCCACAAGGAAATGCATGTCCGGCTATTACAAGCCTTACAGGCCACCACTGTGTCAGTCAATCTGACTGAGAAAGCTCGCCTTAATGCATACTGAACAGGTAATGTAACCACAGAGGCAACCATGCAAAACTTCCAGCAGCAGCTGGACAGCACCCCGGAGGGAAGAATTTAGAGCTGTAACATGCTCATTGGCCCCATTTATGAAGAGTCACTGAATCTGGTCTGTGCTGTTAAAAAGCCATGAGCAAAATGAAACACTTGAAGAGCGAAATGTGCAGGCCGAAGCCTTCACATTAGTTCTCCACAAGCTTTCAGTCACACAGAATCATGGTTTAGAGAAGGGGGAAAATGCTGGTTCACAGATTTTATGAGGTCATTTATTTTGGCGGTGAGATTTATACATGCCAAATGTTTTGCGCGGTCCCAGCCCCCGGAATCTCGCGCCACGAGCGAGCAGAAAACAAGACTGCCTCAGAGGTGGCCAGACTCAAAGTTAGACACAACAACAGGCCGCAGCTTCTGGAATTTTCGCTCTTCTGGTTGGTTTTATGGTTTTATGTCATGCACCGCGATCCTTCTGGGAGGAATGCCTGTTAAAGATAATCTGGGGTCGAGCTGGGCACCAAATGAGAGCTGTATGTTAACAATCAATGAAAGTCAATGTTCCTAAGCCTCTTTTGTGTAAAATGTGAGTGGCTTTCCATTCATGTGGATTACGATTTCTATCACGCTGAGCGAAAAGTAACAAAATGGACAAAAATAACATTTAAGAGAATGTCTGGTTGCTATCTGTAAAGTTCTGTAACGGCACCACAACATAGCTAACTATCGGCCTCGTAAAGAGCCCAGCACTGGAAATCGCAAGGCCGCGCTCCTTGGGGGATTATCAAAGTGTTTTCAATCTGGGTAACAAAGCCTTCCTGGAAACCTTGCGCTGAACTAAATGTATGTTCAGAATAAATCTCATCAGCTTGCAAAAATCTTGCCCCGTCTTTCAGCGTGGCCTCTGTCAATAAATATTCGACAAAAACACATCAGTGAACGGAGAAGCCATTTCATCACCAGGTTTTGCTCCGCACCCCCGATGTGAAATGAGAGCTATGTTTACGAGCGTGTCGGTGGGCCAAAGTGAATGTTTGCTTTGATTGTGGCCCTGGAACACAGCCCATCTGTGTTCATTCAGCTCAGCTGGAAGCCGTTGCCCCCCAGTGAACTGCCGGTTGCTCCCACAAAGCTCCACACAAGGGAGAGTGAGTGGCCAGGGCAGGATGCCTTCTATCCACATCTCTCACTGGCCCCTCTTCACCTCATTAAGCGGAACAAGGCTGGGAGCAAGGCAAAGACCAGGGAAGTCCCTGTACACCCCAAAAAACAACACAGGGGTGTAAATCTCCAACCTCAAGGTGATTCAAACTAGTTCAAAGCATCATGAGACCTCCGGGCACCGA
Organism: Brachypetersius gabonensis; assembly: GCA_037577145.1. NCBI lineage: Eukaryota > Metazoa > Chordata > Actinopteri > Characiformes > Alestidae > Brachypetersius > Brachypetersius gabonensis. Next base: position 3,195,493 of record JBBJLR010000040.1, on the reverse strand, counting down.
ACCCACACATGCGGCTGCAAAAACTACTTACACAGTAGTATAGACAAAAAAGTATTTCATTTTAATTTATATTCGACATTATGCCTTAGTTACTTCTGACACAATCTGAGCAGCTGAAATGTCCATGTTAAGTTTTTATTTCTGGAAAAAATTGGTAAATGCATGATTCTCCTGACCAGTGGAAGAAAAGGACCAGCAGTGTTTGCAAGAGGTGACACACATATGTGCTACTGCTATTGTTGATGCCAAAGTCAATACCAAAAATGCATTATATGTACAAGTTTGGGATGGATCCAGAATAAATGCAGCTCAGCAGTCCAGCATTGCCTAAATATTCTGCTCTTCTAGCCAATAATATATTATAAGGTATCTATCAACACCAGTTTGATGTAACTGCACAGATTTTTGTATCATTAAAAATATATTTTACAACTTTTGGTGACATTTTTTTTATATTTACATTTCAATACTGAAATAAACACCACTTCACTGACATGAATATCAGTTTTGAACAGTCCGTGCCATGATCACAAAAGTTCAGTTGAAGATTAACAGCTAATTAAACAGTTTGATTTTCTATTTTGTCCACTGTAGAACCCTCAAGCAAACAAACTGGTTGATTATCTATCTGGCTTTCTTTCTGTCGATACTTAGCTGCTTCTAAAGTGAAGACAGACACAGCCGAGATTCAAACAAACATCATTCACCGCTGCTTTCCAACCATGTTATAGCACGGTTCTGACACGAGAACTTCTGTTGCAATATAAGACCAATAATGTGTCTAAAAAAATGATTATGTATTTTGCCATAATCCAGCTACTGAAAAAGAACTCAATTTTTACTGCTGCCTAAGACTGTGAAAGCTAAAAACTGGTGAAATGAGCTGTAATCAGCTAAAATACTTGCAATTAGCTCAAATAATTACAATAAAGCAACCAAGCATCAAAGTGACACAATCATTTAGCCTTGTTGTCAAGCGATTGCCAGTTCCAAGTCCCTGAAGTGCTGTGATCCTGAGTATCAGCAATTTTCATCACAGTAGGGCCCCACAATATGTAGCTGTGATGTTATACATGATAAAACGCTCTTGTTTTGTATAGCTTCAAGGATTATTATCGATTGTAACCCTGGAATGAACGCAGTTGAAGCACCAGCCTCAGACTGATGATGCAATGATGCACTTCTATACCACTGGCTCAACAGGGGAAAAGCGGAACAAATGTTGGCTTGCCCTCGAAACAGACAGCCGTTCCTCTGGAGCTGTAGCACCTCAGATATCCGCAACATATTTTAAAAGCTATCCTTTTAAAAGCCGTGTCAGCTTGTATCTCAGGCGAGACATGGTGGGGAAGATGAAAGAAGAGACGTCTCTCTGATCTGCGAGTGTGGACTTGGCTGAGAGGGACACAAGGATGTAGAGAAACACAATTGAGTTTGTACACTCTGGCCCCAGCAGGGCTCTGCACTCAGCCTGTCACGAAGACGGATGCCTGTGGAGAAGCGCCGCAGTGCTCGGCTGACAAGGTGAGCCCCTGCACAGCCTGTTCTGCTGTGCTGACTGACAGCTTCTGGCTCCCTGCAGCAAGCAGTGCAGGGCTGGAGGAGAAGAGCGCTGGTCACGGGTAACAATGCGAGTGCATTCAGTAGCGGCAGCCACCTCCTGCCACTAACGATGGGGCTCTGGAGTGGAGGACAGGGCCACAGCAGCCCAACACTTCAGCAATTCAACAGCACTCCCCAAACACCTGCTGAACTCCACACTGCCTCCATTCATTAGGCCCAACGAAAACAGCTCATGACTTGCCAGAACAGCAGGTGGTAGAGGACTGTTAAGCAGAAATTCCTCACAGCAGTTCAAAACATATTCAAAACTAGACAGCATGATGATTGTGACAAATTACATTACAATAAGCTTTCTACTATGTATGGTAGGGCAACTGTATGCAACATGATGCTTGTGACAATTACAATAAGCTTTCTATTATGTGTGGTAGGGCAAATGTATACACGCTGGTTAGCTATATTAAAGCCAGTCATTAAAATCTGTGCCAGAAAAAGTACATTTTTGACTGGCACCTGTCATATGGTAGGGTTCTTGAAGTTGATGTGTAAGACGCAGGAAAAATGGGCATGAAAGGATCTGAGCGACTTTGAAAAGGGCCAAACTTTGATGCTTAGCAGCTCCAAAATGGCAGGTCTTCCTGATGTACAGAAATAGCTACCTTTGAAAGGAATCCAAAGAAAGACAACAGGTGAAGACTAGTCTGGATGGATTCCGCAGAAGGGTTAGTATATCACATATTGATGAAAAAGTTAATGTTGGTTATGATAGAAAGGTGTCAGAATACACAGTGCATCACAATATGCCATGTAAGGGCTGCATAACCACAGACTGGTCAGAGTGCCCATGCTGACTGCTGCCCACTGCTGAAAAGCCTACAATGAGCACATGAGCAACAGAAGTGAAATATGGAACAATGGAAGAAGGTGGCCTGTTTTTGCTGATCATGTGGACAACAGGAGGTGTACATTTCAGTTACCTTGGGAAGAAATGGCACTAGTAAGCACTGTAGGAAGAAGGCAAGCCAGAGGAGGCAGTGCGATGCTCTGGATAATGTTCTGCTGGGAAACCTTGGGTCCTGGCATTAATTTGGCACAGACGATCATTCATAGCAAAAACAAAGACATTTTCGCAAAACATGCTATGTATCACAAAATCACATCAGGAATGAATGAAATGTACCAGGACAAGAAAAAAAAAGCCACATTTTTAAAACCAAACCAACTTCCAAATGGTACAACCGTTCACTAATGTTACAATTAATAAAAAAAAAAAAGAGAGAGTTTGATAGTTTTACCAGCTTTCATAATGTTATATACTGTCTCCGCTCATCCCTAGGGTACATTCTGCATAACAGGGGGCGCTTGTGTTTCGATATCTCTTCGATTCAATGCTGAACAAGCAGTCCAAAAAAGCCCAATACATTTTATTACGTTTTTTACACAGAACCATTCATGCTTTATCTGAATACCCAATTAAGTAAAAAGAAAACGGGGGCAACGTAGATTTCCATATATATTAACATAACTTGCCCCCTCTCTTGGGATGCCTAACCCCGCAACCTTTTAAGCATCATATTCCCAGGGTATTCATCTCCTTTTCAGGCTGTTATACCTAGCTGATACCATTCAACCCAAATTAGGCAGAACTCAAAGTAAGCCTTGCAAAACTTGGGCCAACGTCCAAGGCAGAAAAGCTTTTGAGAAGAAATTGTTAAGCATACGGCCTTCTACTTTAAGAGCCTCTATTCACTTCAGTGAATCATTCAAAGGATTAACCTACTGCAGGAATAAAGTGTGGGCTGTTAGGATGACTTCGACTTATACAAGCACTCCCTCTCTGAGGAGGGACACATTCTTGTAGGAAAGTCTGCATAATTTGCAATTACATGTGTCAGAAAGAGCAGAAAAAGCCTCATAGGTAATTGCAAGGCAGCAGGCACTGTAAGTAAAACACTGTGGCTTAGATCACCTTGATAAAACACTTCTTAACCGAAGGGCACTGATAGAAAATTGTTCGAGTCAATGGAACAAAGACACAGAAGACATTAAGAACATTAAGGCCGCCATTAAAACAAGTACAGCCTGCAGCTTTATTATTAATTGACTCCAGCGAAAATGCATTCGATGAGACGAAAGAGGGTACCGCATCTCACATTAGGCAACCTTAAATAATTCATTGCTTTTTGAACTGAGCATGAATTCAAGATTAATGTTTATATTTGGAACATTCATAACACAAACACACTCTTCAGGGTCTTTATCGCATGGTTTTAAGGCAGAATACTTTCTGGCCTTTTTTGTTTTGAAGCATGACATGAACACTAAAGTACAAGCTGGGTAATACTGCTTTTTTGTCTTTTTTATTGTAAAGTCAAAACATGGATGGTGTAGTGTAGCATGTAATATTCCATGCAAGAGGGAGGAGTTTGATTCCTATACCTGAGCGACACGAAACACTACACTAACAAGAGTCCTTGGGCTAGACTCTTATCATCACATTCACTTACATCTGTGATAGTTTTAAGACAATTTGAATAAAAACATCTGCCAAGTGATATAAATAATAAAGCTGAGACATTCACATCCAAATATCAGCTCCCGAAAAATATCTTATATTCAGTAAAGGAGTGATCATATTATAATGCCATAAAAACTAAATTAAATTCACTTTTGTGTGTGGCACAGTTGAACATTTTATTGCTTTTTATTTTCAAATCCTGTAGGGCCTGTTAAAATGGTTGGACCCTACAGAGTCCATTGTCTCCGTCATTTATTATTTTTAGATCAGATTTTAATATCTTTTAATAATAATTTTAATATTTTAAGAAAGTAGTAAAATAGAACATATCTTCGGCACTTTTCTATTAATCAGCTAAAATAACAGCAGCAAGAAAAGTGAAGGTTAAAGAATAAACTTATTTATTACTCTTGTAGCAAAGAGGTTAAAGGAAAAACGTATAACACTGACGGTCAGCAGGTTAAACATTTTCAAACAAATTGTGTGTAAAAACACTGTAAAAACAGGAAAGCGACACAAACCCACACCATCAGGATCTCTTGATTGATTGTGTGTGTGTGTGTGTGTGTGCTTTCTAAGCCAGTTTCATTATGGGTTTAGTTTTTACTATGAAATAAAAGACCTGAACCACACACTACACAAGTACCAGCACATTTGTTTGTGTTCCTAGAGTCTGCCAACATCTTTTGACTGAGTGACACGTTCATTTGATCATTGGATCAAGATAATGATGAATAAAGATAAAAAAAAAAGAAGCAATCATGTTTCACATTAGCAATGCCACATCCGTTTCCAGTCAAGACTCCTCAAATATCAAATTGAACTAAAATGTTAACTCCCATACATCACAACGACAAATTCATTTATTTACAACATCTAATTATATTAATGTATCTATTGATAGAATATATAAACCAATTACAACTGGTTTGTGCTGTAAGACATATGTATAATCATGCATTAAAACAACTGTAAAATTGTAATAGTTCTGTTTTATTAATAATTCCTGTTTTAATCATTTTTATTTCAACATTTTTCCACATCCTGTAGCTGAAAATGCCACATCACATATTTTCAGAGTTTTTTTAACTGGAAAACCAAATCATATGATCTTCATGCTGGGTAAATGCAAGCACAACAGACTACTTATTAATGATGAATTCTCTCCTTCCTGCTGAAGTCAGAAGATGCCATTTGTACCGCATGACAAGCCATGCCGCTCCAAACAGCGGCCTTTAACAGCCACAAAGCACATGAGAGGCAGAGTGGCAGTTTCAAATGCACAACAGGATTTGAGAGCGAGTGCTGCAGTCAGGCAGTCTGGCAGATGGCCTTATTTATTTTTCAAGCACACTGACGACCTGTAGCTGGCTCAGCTTGTCACTCAGTGCGTCAGTGCCCCGCTGGTTGCATTCTACACAGTGCTGCAGAATCACATGCTGTCTGACCTCTTCACCATGGCAAAATGCCCAGCACAAAAAGCAGCAGTGTTTGTGTGTGTGTGTGTGTATGTGTATGTGTTTGTTTTTGTACATGCTCTGGAGAAAATGATCCACGATTAGTAGGAAAAGCAAAAAAAAAAAAAGAAGGATGTTTCATTATGTAATGAATGGCACGTTTCTTTGAACATGCTTTTTAGTGTATCATTTATTTTTGGTATATAAGATTTAGATTGTTTATAGTATTTTATTGTTCTTATATTCATTTTATATACATATATATTTATGAATAGTATAAACATGTATGTAAAAATAATATATAATAACATATATCTTCATATTTCTAAATATAACATTGTATATTCACATTGTAGAGTGTATACTACTATATATTATATTATTCAGTATATTGTTCATTGTGTCTTTACATATTGTTGTTGTTTTATACTGTTGTGCTTGAGGGACACAATAGACCTGAGTTCCTCGTGTGTGCTCACTCACATACTTGCCCAATAAACGAGAGTCCGATTCTGATCTAACTGTCTATCTATCTACTAGGCATGCAATGGTACACGACAAAATACCGGACCGTTCGGTACACGCTGCACGGTTCGGTACGCCCTTGTGTACCGCGGTAGTTCGCACTTCCTTTTGAAAATGGCACTTCATGCTAACCATACTGTTAAGCAGTCACTTCCAATCACTGTTGTGGCTCCACCCACTCGCCCTCCCCCACACTGACGTAACTGGATCGGAGCTCGCAACTCGGCACACAGACACGGAAAAAAAGAAAAACAAACAAGCATGGCCAGCATTAGCGGAACAGTGGAGAGGCAGACGTTTGAAGAAGCACCGGCTTCGTACAAATCTCCAGGATGGATTTTTTACGGGAATACAACGACCAGGGAGTCAAAACAGTTAACAGTGTCACTGTTTGCAAACATTGCCTAACACGTGTCCCATACGCTAATGGAAACACGAGCTATGTGGCTAAGCGTAGTCATACTGAGATAACGGTTCCTGAACGGAGGACAGACTAAAAGGTAACCGTCTCTAATGCAGATGCTGATCCTTTCATGTGGTGGAGGACAAATGAGATAAAGTTCCCCCATGTTGCAAAAGTTGCACAACGTCACCTCTGTGTCCCAGGAACTTCTGTTGTCAGAGAATTTTCTCCACTGTAGGACACGGTGTAAGTGCAAGCCTCTCTTGCCTTGCAGCTGACAGTGTTGACAGGCTTAGAAGAATCTTATAATAGCAGAGAAATAAATACATCATGCCCATAATGGCAGTAATTGATAGTGAACTTTACATCGTGAATGTAGCTGAAGTATGTTTACTCTGACTACTGTGTTATACATGTATACATATTTTAATCGTGAGTAAGAGGCAGTTTAATTTGTTCAAAATAAAGATATATTTTTGGGAGAAAAAATATCGTTCTCTTTATGTACAAAACACGTACCGAAACCGTGGCCCAAATACCGAGGTACATACCATACTGTGGGATACCTGTACCGTTGCATGCCTACTATCAACCCATGTGCTATTCTACACATTCCCTCGTCCACCCACCTACTTGGTAGAAGTACAGGTAAAAACTGATATCACGCAATTAAAATTTCTGGGGGTTTCAGTATATCTCAGTGAAGTGACACAGAAACCTATTAAAAGACTCTAAGCCTGATTTACTACCAACTAACATATTAATAACAACATATTTTATGGTGTAAAATAACAAGCAGATTTAAAGGTGTCATTTATATTACATGTAATGTGAATGTACATGTAATAACATGAAGATTAGTTTAAAAGACTATTAAAACTATTAGTTTAAAAGCCTCGTAGATTGAGTCTCAGCTGCTTCGTCATTAGAGGACTGGTGGTCATGAGAAACTAAACCATAATTGTTTGTAACTTTGATCCAGGGTGGTCCATCAGAGTCTTGTGAAAATGCTAATTCTAGCAAGGTCTGGGCATGTCTGACCCTTCTGTGTTTCACTGACCTCGCCTCTAGAGGCTCGTTTTTGTGTGGCTTTCCAACAGCCCAACTCTCTGTGTGGGTGTGTGTATGCATGTATGTGCTAGCCTACTGTCACTAGCAACACATCAGTGCTGGCAACCATAGGCTTGTTCTTTTCCTGATTGACCCAAAGTCGCAGTCTAAAGAAAATTCTGTGCTTATTTGTGGCATTCTGGTATGACGCTAATTACGAGAAACATATCCTAGGAATTTTACAGATATTAAACAGTATACCAGTTCATTCCACAGCCCACTATTACTCCCTATCTATCCACACTTCCATTCGTCAAACCATCCAAGTGTCCATGCATCCATCTATCCATATATTATTTATACTGAACTGTACATGCATCCCTACTTCCATCATCTACTTATCCATGTAAACATCTACCCTTCTACCCACTCACCTATCCATCCATTTACATATCCATCTAAACATCCATTCAAATATGCATCCATCCCAACACCCATCATCTCCTTATCCATCTGTGCTCCTACCCACCCACCTAGCTATTCACCCATCTGAAAGATTCTGTGTAAAGTGCTTTACATAAGCTTTGTAAATGAGTGAAAACATTTTAAAGTCAGGGTTAGAGTATCTTAGCACATATTTATTACATGTGAGGAAAAAAAAACGATTACACATACGTATTACAAGATCTTGCTTTTGCATTAAACCCAACCTGTGTGCATGTATATGTGTACCAAGCACACATGCCCTGCCCTGAATGCAGCAGATAATGAAGGCAGCTCATGGAGAAATTGAATTCCTAACAACTAGATCCTCACGTACGACGCTTGACAGGAAAAACAAGGACCGTGGGGGGCAGGCAAAAGAAAGCGAGCAGGAGAGAAAGAGGGAGCAGGAGATGCTTGGACTGAAGGATTCACATGCAGAAGCGGAGTGTGAGAAGAAAGGAAAAATAGGGCCGTCTCGGCTTGGCAGGGTGCCAGCATGGCCACTCAGTGTTTCTCTCACTCTCCGGAGGGAGGCTTTTCAGCATATAAATATCACATTACCACACAAGGAAACACAGACATCAGCTGGCCCTTTAACCCACACTAACAAGGGCAGCCACCCTCTGCTAATCTGGCCATGGTGTCTGCTGGAGAGGAGATTCTGACTGTTTGGTTCTGCTGGAGTTCAAACGTAAAGAAGGCTCTCTCCATTCAAGCTTATAGAACAAGTGCCGCACCCCAGAAACACAAGCTGAAATACGTAGAACCTGAGGATTGCACACTGTTAAAGCGGTGCACTGAATTTACATACAAATTTATACATCCATTTCACATTAATAATATACATCACATCAACCCCTTTTATATATTTACCTACTTTTTATGTATTATTTTCGTGCGCAGAGAGATACTACATTCTCGAAAATAAAGGTGCCAAATGCAACCAAGAAACACCACTTTCAGACCTCTAAAATATTTTCAATGGATATTTCTAACACTGAAATTTAGAGTAAAGATCAGTACAGTAACAATATTAATAAAGCTATCATTTTACTTGAACATATGATTTTTTTTCATATTCAACCTGGGGAAAAAGAAAGTATGAAGAAAAAAAAATGTTACAACAAGAAAAACTTTCTACACTTTCTTGGTCACTATTCAAATATAAGCAAATATGGGACATGATCCTGTTAACATCAGACAAACAAAAAACTGCACACTGTCAACAAAGCAAAAGGGCAGATATGTTGATGTGTTTGGATAAGTGGATATGTCAAAATGTCAAAGATTCTACCTTTGTAAGAAACTCTTACTCTGATAGCAATTGTACTGAAAAATATACAAGAATTCTGGACATGACAACTATAGGATACCAGCATTGGTTCCTCACTATACACCTTTCTGAGTAAATCACAGGTTTTGTTGGTTTCTCCAAAACACTCACCGACTACAGGCATCAAAAATATATTACGTCCAATTACACAGAGCCTGTAAACAAAACCCTAAGTCGTGTGCTCTTTGTTTTTCAGTCTTTTTAAACATAGCACCTATGTTATGCTGCTGTAGTTTGTCTGTAATAATACACAGTACTGTGAATCACAAAACTCTCTTCAAGCATTGCATTAACGTTTTTGCCATATACCCACTCTTCAGATGCGCTATAAATAAGACCTCTACAGTAAGCTGCTTAGTATCACCTTATACACACAAGCTGTAGACAGAAAAGAGACTAATTTTAAAGAGCATTCACTCTCACTCATAAACCACAACCAATAAAGCACTATGCCAAGACATCCTGGCCTGACAACCTTCGCATGATCAGTCAGTACAGATCAATACAGCACTCAGCTACAGTGGGGAGGGAAATGGGCCCTTTTTTCCCTGCTCGTATGTGCCAGTCTAAAAAAGAGCATGTTGACAGACAAATGGACGTGTCTGTAATCACCCTGACATGGCAAGTCTGCAAAATGGCTTTAGACTGACAAAGATATGAAGGCTCCATTCTAGGTGTGGATCAATACAATCAGCCGCAGCCAAACAGGCAGTAAGAGACGTGGGGATGAATGGCTTTTCAGAAAGAGAAGCAGCCCTGCTGTTGGTGCTTCACTGGGGAGGGGGGCGAGGAGGGGGGGTTGAGCTGGATTATCTGGGGTTTGGCAGACACACAGCCTGTTTGCTTTGTGCAGGAGGTGTTTGACAGTCAACAATATTTCCTACCACATACTTAATGTACGTTTCTGGGGTAAAAACCCTAAAAACCTTCGCTGGTATGTTTCTGCACCAGCCCCATCTTTAAGATTCTTCTAATGGACTGAAATGGACTGTAATGGCCTGCAGAGCAAGATTTTCCCATTGTTGTTCTGACCCATTAGGGAATTAAAAACAGTGCTGGTCAGAAGCGCAACATTAAACCGCCAGCTTTTGACAGGAAGGAAAGAATCTTTTTTTTAAATCCTTTTTTAATGTTTCAGAGAGCAATGCTCGATGTTTACCTTTGACCTCTGGTGGTCTGGATCTTATGTTTTTTTAAACCTACATTTAAAAACAAGCAAAACCTATTCACAATGATTTTATTCAGTATTTCACATGACACACTCCAATTTCACAGTAATGAAACAAGAAGTTAGTCGGAACTGACGGTCTCTATGATAAGCTCAGATAATCATAGTGATATAATGGGACTTGTTACAATGACAAATGTTTCTGACATTTACAGTACAAAACTGTACAGGGCTTTTGAGTATGTTAAAAACTCTGATTTAAATAATGGACTACAGCATACAATGCTGCAATTATGTACATAGCGTGATAATCATACCAGGAAATTTCAAAACCCACGTACCTTCAAAACAAATTTGTTTTGCCAACTACAAATTACCTTAATGAACACAAGTCAGAGCACAAGTAAACAGCCTACTGCTGTAGTCTCCCTGCAGAGCACAGGGATACAGCAACATTAGCACCAAGATGATGATTTTTGATACAGCACTTTTGTTTTATGGACTAAATCCAGTCTCAAACTAAACCTTACTGCCAATGTTTCACCACAAAACACCCCTTTTAGTCAAGGCTAAGGGTTTATCTGAGTCTGGGAAAGTAGTCCATGATATATAAAGTAAGGCTTATTAAATCAAGAGCTGTGATGTAATACTTTTCAACTTTCACTACTGCAATATACAGCCAACCACAATAATCTGCTATCAACTAGGGATGCACCAAATATTCGGCCACCGGAAAAATATTTTCAACGCAACCAAAACAGTGATGACTCAATCAACAACCAAAACTCGCCAAATTGGATTAGAGTCAACACGGAAAGCTGTTTGTAAAGTGAGCAATGCCGACATTTCTAGAGGGGGTGCATCCTCAAAGAATTTCTCAATGTCGGGATTAAACTTATCATATAATATCAAAACATCCCGATCAAGCACAGAAGAGGTGAGACCCTTCGAGCACACCCACTCCCTCTGTGTTTTTGAAAAGGCAAGAAAGTATTCCAGTGATTCCAGTTAATAAATGGGCTATACCAGTCATTGTTTTAATACACCATTTTGTTAAAGGCCTACAGAGAATGTTGTTTTATCTTTCTGCAGTTTTAAAGCACTTGTTCTGAATTCACTGTGCATGCACTACGTTCAGAATATTAAAATACACTTGAATTCACTTGTTTTATGAGAAGATATTTAATTGAATAATATTTCATTATACTGTGTATTGTTTGAATGCTAAATAAATGTTTTCATAGTTTTGTAACAGAATTTTTCTTTGAACCATGAATATTAATTTATGCAATTGCGAGTACACACAGTCCCAGCCATTAATGGCAATATTACAAAAAAATGGCATAATAATTTCTTACTGTGTTTCGGCTCCGGTTTTCAGGCAAGAGTTTCCTCAATTTTGCTTTTGGCCAAAAAAAATCATTTCAGTGCATTCCTACTATTAACATAATGATGGCACATTTCCGTGCTGCGCCAAATCAGAGAGATTAGATGCACATAATCAAACAGGCTGAGTGAACTACAGGTAGCTGCTATTTGATTTCACTACCCCGCTAGTTTGTATATCTAATAAGGAAATAAAGACAAGAGGACAGATGATGGAGTCTTCCCACTAATCCTGGGCATAAAGGATTGGATCAATATCTTTTGCTCTCGGTAATAAATGCGGCAAGACTGTTAAAGTACCTCTAAACAGATGGGATTTGGTGTGCATGTGTGTGTGCGTGTCTCTAAGACATCGGAAAAAACCTTAGCCTCCCCTCCTCTTTCCCAGAGGGGCTGTGCGCTGCTGTTCTCAGTTCAGCCAGGCCTTTTTTCTTTGAGTGGGTGGGAGAGCGAGCCCCTCATTCTCATTCAGAAAGGGGGATGGGAGTTGGGGGGGGGGGGGGGGGGGGGAGAGGGAAAAAGAAAAA
>JBBJLR010000040.1:3157228-3168039 GCA_037577145.1 Brachypetersius gabonensis | reverse complement strand
ATCTAAAAGCAGTTTAGCACCAAACTTTGTGAAAACTAATATTTATGTCATTCTCAAAACTTTTGGCCACGACTGTACAGTATTATTATTATTATTATTATTATTATTATTATTATTATGACTTTCCAGTTGTGAGCCGAGATGCTAATGCCTTTAACCTTAACATCCCCCAAAGTATAGGACAATTTAGCACCTCGGAAAGTTATATATTTATTAATACCTTTTACGAGTAATAAAATATCCATTGCTGTAAACAGGGAGACCGTTAAACATATTTAGCTAACAAAGCTTGTCAAGATGCTAAAACGCATATTTAAAAAATAAAATTCTGTCGCTGTCCAAAATCTCACACTTCTAAAACTTCGTATACTACGGTACTTAATACAGTCCTGTTAACTGTGTATGAATTAAACGCTTAATTTGTGTAGTAATTTGTAAGAAATGTGGAAAATAAGTGTGTTTTATCTGTTGCCATGGCAACATGAAGGCCCATCCCGGGTTTGTTTACATTTATAGTGTTTGTTTACATTTGCTATTTCTTTAGGTTACCTCTGTCCTAATGAATTATTTCTTTAATCTACATCCCCTGTTCTAATTAATTATTATTTCTTTATTCTTCATCCCCTGTCCTAATTAATTATTATTTCTTTATTCTTCATCCCCTGTCCTAATGAATTATGAATTATTTATTTATGCTTCCTCCATAGTCTACTAGATTAGTCACTATTTCAAGTTAATTATTAATTATTTGTTTAAGATACATCCTCAGTCCTAACTGATTATTAATACATTTCTTTAAACTATATCCTATAAATTATAATACATTTTTTATTTATTATTATTATTTATTTCTGGCACACAACGACAGCGAATGATTATTAATTACATTCTTGGTCCTAATTGTTTATTCATTATTTCTTTAATTATTTCTCCACAGTGTTGATGGATGTTCTGTTGTAACCACAGATCGGGTACAGACTGACCCATCAGCAACTACAGATAACAGCTGTGAGTTACAGTGAACACACCATTCTGAAACTGAATGCAAAATTTTAACTTCTGTATTTTATATCTCACAACAATAAAATTCTCTTTCTCCGTGGGTTGTGCTGGACAGTCAGGTGACCTCCATCCCACTGTTCTGTGGACCCTTAGTCACTTTCAAGGTAAGACTCAGCTGTGTCAGAACACGGATGTTCTCTGCTCTTTAGAAAACATGCCTGACTCTTTATTTTCTCAAGTCTTTATATTCAATAAAAGAGTTCCAGTGTTTCCTAAAGTCTTTATTCTGTCTGTGTTCTGGTCCAACAGGAGCCCTGCACTTCTGTCCAGCGAGCTCACAGGAGGTTCGCTCACACCCTGAGGAAAACTTGAACATTAAACAATCGAATTACAATAAAGCGTAAACGGGTAAGAACCTTGTTGTCATGTGTAAAGTGGCTCCATAAAACACTATCGTTAACGAGCCCTCTCTCAATTCCCACAGCAGTGGTGACACTCCAGCACCAGTCTGTCTACGGCGGTCTGGAGAGTGAACATTGGTGGGTGCTCACTAATGATTTCTACACTCTGTTTCCGGAGGTAAGGATGAGAGGAGACTCCGCAGTGTACAATATATAATAGACTGCAAATTATGGTGCTAACTTGAAGTATAAGAACATTTAGTTATTCTGTAAATATGACTTCTGTTCAATCAGTCCCTGAATCACACTGTCTAAAAGAAAGTCTATTTCCATTATAGGAGCTGCAGCTCCCTCCCCAGTTCTTTGGGACTGTCAAGGTTCTGGCCTGCATCAGAGTAAAGTCAACAGCAGTTTAAATAGCGGATCTCTTTACCAGCTTGTTTTTGAGTGATCGTGATAAAAACACATTCTCTGCTCTCTCAGCACTGTGGACACCAGATCACACAGGTCTGTGTTAACCTCAGGACCTCCAAGTCCGGCCTCACCACAGTGGTGAACTCAGGGTTCCAGGTGAGAGTTTCCCAACATTTATTGTCTGTTTGACTGAATAATCAAATCCTTCTGGATATTCAGACTTAATGTTCCTGATCTGAAGAGGTTTTTGTTCATTAAACGGTTCTCTTTGTGTTCTTCACAACAAAAAGAGCCGAAGACGTATCGAGGCGTGACCATCGACGAGGAACACCAACTGGATTCTCCTGAGCTCTATTCACCACTGTATCCTTTTACATTCCATTTACATTTATTGGCTAACGTTTCTTTGCTGTGTAGTTAAATCTATGAGGCTGTAAACTCACTGTTAATGTTACATTGCAAACATGATCATCTGTTGCGTCCCTTATTCATACATTTGTTATATGATTTTTTAAGTGGGGTTGTATGAGGCAGAGTGGATACAGCTGAAGTCCAAACTCTTGGCCTGTGAACGCTTCAAAGGCTCACACACAGCTGAAAAAATCTGTGACCAGTTTGCATCAATATGTGATGAATACCACATTAAAGATAAACTGGACTACATTATTAGTGATAATGCTGCTAACATGCGAAAAGCATTCATTGTGTGCTTCCCCAGTGAACAAGAGGATGACGATGATTTAGATCATCTTGATGACCCTGAGCTCTGGTGTGACTTAACCCTGGAAGATCAGCTAACAGTAGATGTTGCTATGGCAACGAACCAGCACTTGCAGTGTTTTGCGCACTCTTCAGCTGGTGGTGGGAGACAGGTTGAAAGAAAATTGGTATCTCCTTCTCTTTTAAAGTTATCAAAACTCAGCTCACTGCTGCACACAAACAACATTCAAAGATGTGTTTGATGCTGAATTTGGGGAACAGAAAGGCATCCCTGCTGCAGTCAACACATAATGGAACTCAATACTGAGCAAGTGAAGGCAGTTCTCCAGTGAAATCTAGAAAAGGCTGGGCACAGGGAGTTATCATTCACAGCACGGGAGTGGAATCTGTTAAAGGAGTTGATGGACATCTTGAAGCCATTTGGAGAAGCAACTGATTTGACACATGGGGGAGAAGGTCATCACAATCAGTGCTGTTGTTCCATCCATCTTGTCCCTCAACCACCACCTTGAGAAGCTGAAGCCCCAAGTTTCCAGCCTGATCAGAAGTCCCAAGGCATCCCTGAACAGAAGATTTCCTGGAATCTTCATCAACGTGAAAACGGCCAAGACACAAGATGGTGTCACTGCTCCTGTTTCAGATCCAATCTTCCTCAAAGTAGCTGCCTTGGATACAGCCTTTGCTCTGTTGTGGGTGGAGCCCCATGTCCTGGTCAATCGTGATGTCAAGGCAGAAGTGGCACAATGAGTTAAAAGTAAACGTTACTGAGTCTAATGCAACTTTCTCATAATCTGATCTTATTGACTGCAACAATAATTAAGTGTTCTGTATCATTTCAGACTAACACACTGCATCACCAACACAAATATTGTTTCTGCTATTGTTTTCACATGTTTTGCCAGAATTGATCCTGCAAGATGCTGCAGAAACCGAGCAATCTGTGCCTTTTGCTGAAAGGCAGAAGAAGGATACTGGGACTACTCCATCACTACAGCTAAGTCACTATATTGAAGGATAGAACGCCCTTTTGTTCTGGGCATTGAACATGAAGGCTCTTCCTTCACTGTTCCGAGTGGCCATCAGAGTCTTGGCAGTGCTTTCCTCCAGTGGAGCGTGTTTTCAGCCATGATGGCATCATACTACGTCCCCATCGTGCACAAATGACTGACAGACCTTTTGCCAATTTGGCCTTTTGCAAATGCAATGCAGTATAGAGCTCTGACATATAAAAACACAACCCTGTTCATTGTTATGTTTATGTATTTGTTATGTTTCTCACATATACACACCCACCCATGAACACAGACAATATGAGATGAGACACAGGAGTACAGGACAGGACACACTGTAGAACTAGTTGAAATGCAATATGCCATGGAAATACAATGTTAGCACTTTTGTACAAATAATTACATTTTGTACAAATAATGAAATAAAATATCTAGAAACTCAGTGCCTGGTCTGACTCCCATTTCTCACCTGCACTCCTAGTAAAGAGAAGTTACTCAGTCAACATTGTGTTTGATATTATCAGTAAATTATCTGAATAATTGACTTCACAGGATAAATGCATAACAGGCTGATTTAAACCACAGTGACTGTAAAAACAGTAATATGATGAGTTTAGGCAGAAGTGTTCATTTAAAAGAGTCTTAAAGTACTGAAACCATGAACGTCTGTCCAGAACATTTAATGTACCAAAATCATTTCTAATCAACAGAAAGACTGATGAGTGAATTCAATCTCACACACTCTTACAGTCTGAATGACAGAAGCCAATCAAGCGTTATTACAAATAGTTACAGGAGAGTTTATCATTCTGCACTATAAATGGTCTGAGTATTAGACACTATTCTTTTGTTAAACACAATAGGATGGTGTTGACTGTATTTGTTACCTTGGCACAAGGTTACCCAGCATAAATAATGCCAATTTTCAACTTTAATCTGTTAAAAGTCACCAGGATTTCATGTGCTTTCTAATCCCAATGAAAAAATCCACCATCTCACAGGACTTTCCACCCTGCGCTGGTTAGATTGGAACTAGGTTGGAACTAAACTGCAAGAAAGATCCTCTTAAGGAGCCTAAGCCCAGTCTAAAGCAAAGACAAACTTTAGAAAGTGATGAAATTTACTAGACGTTTGAAATCCAAAATTTCAAGGTTTCACTTTTTGAACGGAATTACTGAAATACATGAACTTTTTGATGATATTTTAAATGTATTGAGATGGATCTGTATACACCAGCGACAAACAAAAGGGACACATGAAGTGGTGAGTTTAGGTGTTTATAACAAAGGGGACAGGGAGTGTACATGCACGCAAACAGGAATGTGTTTAATAACCTGTTCTGATTTGGATCAGCTGGTTATGCAGGGCAACACTCACCAGAGGGGGTCCCGTCACAGTCCTGTGGGTTACACTGGCGCGTGTTCTCTGGCCAGGGCTCGTGGTCACACTGGGCCTGTTCCTCTTCCTCTTCCTCTTCCTCTGCCTTTTTGTTGACACACTTGACCAGCCGGCGCTGCACCCCTCCACCGCAGGACACCGAGCACTGCCAACAAACACATGGCGAAAATGCCTGAGAACCACTCAGACCATCTGCAAGCTGTCCACGACGGGCCAGCTGGGGCACCTCACTCACAAACCCACCAGATTCCTCAGGAGTTTCTGTGAACACGATGACTGTCCTCTCTAAGCTGATAGCCCCAGCTCAAGTGCAGGTTCTGTCAGTTGGGTTCCTGCTCTAATCTATTTCTTAATTTATGTATTTCCTGATGTGTAGATGTTTCTGTATATTGAATTTTACACTTTGTGGAGTCACTGTATAAGAGTTAAGTGGATGCAACACGACAAAATCCTCACAGGAAAGTGGATACAACATGCAATCTTAACTGTGAGTGAAATTGAATGTTTCTTTTGGGGACTGTAAAAAGATTACAATGCATAAAATACAGTATATAATAATAATAATAATAATAATAAATAAAAAAAATTATAATTATCCTTTATACCATTGTACCATTATACAGGGCTCTCATTATGATAGCAGTGGCATTTAAAAAAACGATAATACACAAAGCATCCCCTTTATTCAGTACTGGATAAATCTGTCTCTCCCTGGATTCGCTGGATAATTCATATATAATTCATTTAACATGGTGTTATGAAGCTAGATTAGTTATCCAGCTAAATCTAAACTATAACAGACTAGCAGGCAACATGTCTGTTAAACAAACTGGATGTCTTCTTGAACACACTCACACCAGCGTTAAGACACAGCTCTGGGTTCAGCAGAAGTATACCACTGTGTCTTTTCACAGTCAATAAGACTGTCAGTCATTCAGTCGGTCAGTTACTCGGTAGGAGACTCGCTGGTCTGCTGGGTGGTCCAGCAAAATGTATGTAAAAATATTCAGTGTTTGAGAAAAGACCTTTATAACAGGTATTCCAGGCAACACGGGTGGGCTCTGACTCACCCCTAGAGACCTTCCTCCATTGAACCATGCTATGATATGTATATAAAAAAAAAAACTCAGTTGAAATGAAGAGATTATAAAATCTTGGAGGTCATCTTTAAAAAACTGGAACACCCGACTCTTCTTATCCGCAAAAAAATAGCTAAACTGTTGTTTTAGTTGGTAAATGTATACCCCTTATGGTGCCTTACTTTTATAGCATGAAAGCTCAGTTCATTTACAATTTTGTAATCATTTACATACTTTTTCTTATGTGTTTTTCTTTTTCTTATGTGTTTTGATACAAACGGTGTTGCATTGACATTGCTCAACTAGATCGTAATATTTGCCCCATATTGTGACTGTGCAAGACAGAAACACCTCCAAGCTTTCTGCACATAGCATATTAGCAAAGGGAGTTCTAAATAGCATAAACATGGAAAACTCAGAGGCCGAAATGAAACGTGACAAGTTTCTCTCAGGGCGGATTTGCATTTATCAAAGAACTACTTTAATTAAAAGCTAAGGTGCATTTACAAAGTGTAGGTAGACAACCTGCAGAGTGTCGTATGTACTAAGCGCGAGTTGCGAGCTGGAGAGCACAAAGGCTCCCTTGGGGTATGAGGCAGTTTTGACGTGAAGAAGGATTAAAGGCAGCTTTCATGTGTCCAAGCATGGTTCTGCTGCACGGGGCCTGATATAACCACGGTGAGTCACCAAATTGGATGAGAACTGCGAGCTTCGGAGTGATTGCTGGATTTGACCGCCTCCTTCCCTGCCACTTATCTTTTCCTCAGCTTGGAATTCAAGTTCACAAACATACACATTTTCTCCACCACCCTCTTTCAAATATCTGCACAAACAAGACAGTTTGACATTGGTGTCAGTCTATAACCACCTCACCATGACTAAAGCTGCATTTGAGGAAAACTGCAATGTAAAATAAAAAGCACAGATATGTGTGGTATGACTACTACATCTGTAGTCATAGTGGAGGTGTGGCAGAAGCTGAAAATGAAGAATCGACCACAGAAATGAAAGAAAATGCACCAAATCAACATAGAAACAGATATTCTGAGCAGATTCAGGGAAACTGCATTAAGTCTGGATATTTTAGTGACATTCTTCAAAATATGACCTAGAACGAACATTGATTTTGGAGTGAAAACTGATGCTTTCTAGAATTCTGAAAGTATTTTGAATGTCGAGAAAAGCTGAGTTTGAGGAATCACAGTCTACCCAAATACATTTTGTGTAAAAACTGTGTACATTTTGACGTGATCATCAATTTTATATTGTGCCACAATGTGAAACATAAAGGGAGAAGCCCACAGAGAGAGCAAGGCGGTAGCAGAATGATCACTCCCTGTGAACGAATGTACTGAGTACCCTGCTTTATGGGGCTTAATGAGCTCCTTGTTGACATTTTCAGACTGCTGAACTAGAAGGAGCAAGTGATCTCGCACAAGGTCAAAAATGAAAGCTTCGTGACAAGCCTCTGTCTCTCTGTATTTCTTTCAAGAGTTCTTCAGAGAAATGTTGTGTGCCATGGGCCGGATGAACCAATTTATGCCCTTAAGGACTTCCCAGAAGGTATAAAAAGAGCGTTCTTCTGTCTAAAAAAGACACGACGGCTGTCTTTTAATTATATTGGGAATGTGGATTTTTTTCTCAGAAGACAATCAGTTCGGATGAGGATCAAATTATCCTTCATCATATTACACAATATTATTCTTCACTGATGGTTTGTTTGCTTCTCTTTCTTCTTCTGTCACCTCGCTGTGAACCCGGCCAATTAGGTATGAGTGCATTCACACTCTTGAGTTAAAGGTAAAGGGCCCTCTGGCATTGCTGAACTTAACAACGCTGCCTGGTGTACGTCATCTGTAACTAAGGCTCGGCTGCCTTGGTTCTGACTATCTGATTCAGTCTCTCCAGAGCAGAACACTCCATCTAAAGGACTATACCATGTGGTTAAACAATTCTTGCTGAAATGGGATTCGCAATATTTTTTAATAGATTTGAGATCACAATCCTTACTTAGAAAAAATGTAATAAACAGTCAAATAATTTCAGAAATCATGTTTGTTATCGGCCAAATATGGATACATATATAGTAATCCCACACTTTTCGCGGGGGTTACGTTCCAAGAGCACCCACGTATATTGAAAAACCATGTGGTTGTGTTTTGGTTAAATGCCTAAAAATGCCTATTTTTATAGTGTAAACCTTAAATCTGCCCCCAAATCTGCTCCCAGAACACTTTAATTTCCTTTTACACTCAATTTATTGCATTACCCATAAAGAAAATGTAAAGGTAAATAAACAATCAATCAGAAAACTTCATTGCTTAAAATAATGGTAGCATTAGCGGTTAGCATTTGTGGGGATTTTCGCATAAACCAATAAGTTTGGGTCTTAAAAAAAATCTGTGTGTGACTGAATCAGCGACTCCTGATCCGCGTAGAACTGGGGGATCACTGTACATGCATATAACTCTAAGAACCATTTAACTTCAGTTCCTCATGTAGCCACATAACTGCATAATTATGTTAATTACATAAGAGTTACTACTGATTAATGCGGCTTAACATTTTTGTAATATCATAATAAGCCTGGAAAATGGATGCCAAAAGAATCACAGCCCTGCAGTTTTATTTTTTCTGTGGTATTTAATATTCATTAAATTCAGCTTGTAGCTTCAGAGCCTTTCTCAGCCAGCAGGTTCGAAAGCGAATTGCATTTTTAAAACAGGGCCCTGACTCAATGCTCACCTGACCCCAGGATCCGGTCACCCACTGGGCACAGGACTGATTATTGCAGGCTTGAATGTAGCTGGGCTTCTGCTCCTCGTCACATCTCCCCTCCTCGGGGCAGGTGACCAGCCTTTGCTGCTCTCCGCCTCCACACAGCTCCGAACACTGCGGACACAAATGAGATTGTGGCACTAGGGGGGCCCAGCATTACTTTTGATGTCAGCAGGCTGAGTCTGAAGAGCTCCACGGCCATTGAAAGCTGGTGGATGGTAGAAGACAAAAGGATAAAACGTGACTGAAACTTCTCACCTGTCCCCAGGAGGAGGTGTACCAGTCCAGGCAGAGCTGAATGCTGCAGGGAAGGCGGGCCGGGGGTCTTGGGGAGGCGGCCTGGCAGTGAAAGGGACGAAGCAGCCTGTGGTCGCGCATGTCGTAGCACTGGATTTCACGCTGCTTCACACTCCCCCCACAGTCCTTTGAGCACTGTCAACAGAGGACAAAGCATGTTCTCTACACAATGGAGCAGATCGGTGCACAGCAGCGTGCATCTCACCCTCACCCAGCCAGCTCTGACAGTCTCAGCTGGCCATCTCTGTGATTTACTGCATGCTATCGACTCTCTCGTACATTTTTATCAGGTTCCATACATGGCCAACTAATAAACAGATTTGTCTTTGAATAACATGTCAGTGCCAATGGCTTGCGAAGGGCCTTTTGAAATGTTGTGGCACAATCAAAAGTTGGAAAATTTAAAATATAAAATGTACCCAAATACAGCCAAAACGTGTCTGATGCCTGAGTTCTGTTTTCTGAGTTTTGCATTCAAGCTTTAAAGATAAGATAAGATAATGTAGCTGACAAGTAGTAGGAACTTATATTCCATTGACACTGTGCAAACCTAATGCCTAAATGATCACACACTTGCTTTAAACCACAATAAGTTAGTATTCTTATTCAGGCCCGGTTTCCTGGACCTGGTTTAAGCCAATCGTGACTAAATTGCAGAGTCAATCTGGAATCACCATAGGCAGTTCTCTACATTTAGGTTTGAGAAATTGTCTCAGAGACTGCCTTAGGTGGTCTCTGACATTGTTTGCACAAACGTTATGCCAGGAACTGCATAGTAAGCCTATTTGAGATGATTTAACAGCTTCACTTGTGATGAGTAGGCCTGGTTTTGGCTGACAGACTGCCTTTGGATTTTGGGGAATTTGACTTCATGCCAAACCACAGATTTAACACAGAATTCACACATTCACTCAATGCAGAGTGGAGTGACTGGTCTCACCTTGCTCCACTTTCCTATCCTCCACGTAGAACACGGGCGCAGGTAGCAGCGGCGAGCCGGCGCCGGCCTCTTCGCCATGTCACAGTCAGACTCATCCCCGGTGCTGCAGCGGACTGACCTCCAAATGGCACCAAGCCCACAGCTGGTGGAGCACTGCCAAACGAGAGCATCCATACAGAGTTCATCCACACAGTCATTTCATACAGACATGCAGCCATTTAAAACTGGCTATTTTCAAAACTGAAGGTGAACACATACACTGAGCAAAAGTAAAGGTCTTTTAAAGTTAAGCAGAAGTTGTTGCTTTGTCAGGAAAACTGCAAACATTTAGGGTCAAATGATGAGTTTTGTTGATTTTCTAGAAGAATATAAGCACACATCATCGTGGGAAAGATGCACATTGTCTGGCTAAAAGCACAGTTACAGAATAAATCATAAATGTGGTCTGTTTACATTTCATTTTGTCCCCAATATGCAAAACAGGCCATATTTAAGATAAGATAAAAAATTACTTTATTTATCCTGAGGAAAATTATTTTGTCATAAACGTGCAACAAGAGGAGTAAACATAAATATGCTCAGTGCAACAAGAAGAATAGAGATAAGACAATAGAGTTTAAAAAAAACCAGGGGCCGTATTACAGAAACGTCCTATCTTAAGCATAAAGTTAAGACAGGATGATTTAAGATAGGATTGGATCTTATCTCGAGTTAGGAATCCTAAATAAGCGATCTAACGTCGATGATCGACTTTTATGTCTGTTGCCTAGCA
>JBBJLR010000040.1:3127639-3157128 GCA_037577145.1 Brachypetersius gabonensis | reverse complement strand
CACTACTGCGTTACAGCAAAAAGTAATACGTTACTGTAATACATTACTTTTGTAACGCATTACTCCCAACACTGGTGTGAGAGATTGTGTGTTTGCGTGCGTTTTTTTTAGTATTTTTTATTTTTATTTAAGTGAACAAGGCTTTTTGAATTAAAAGCCTTGTTCACTTACGGTTTGTTTAAAATAGAAAGTGACATAAAAATATGTTTTACCTAAAATAATAAATAATTGTGATTAATAATCGTGATTTCAATATTGATCAAAAATAATCGTGGTTATCATTTTGGCCATAATCAGTAGGGCTTACTGTGAAGTCTCCTTAGTTTAGAGACATTAAGTAATAAAACATTATAAATATTATTATATCCGAGATAGGTTCCGGGTACTCGCAGCCCTAGTAAGGATAAGAAAATGAATGAATGAATAATTATTATTATTATCTCAATTATCTAGCAGAAGTGGTACGAACCCCCCTTTAATACCCTTGATTTCAGAAGAAACACTGGTTGAACAGGTGTCTACAAACTCTTAGACAGATTGTGTAGCTTAAAGGTTTCATATTACTTAAAATTTTACACTGACATCAGCTGCTGGAGCAAAAGTGTGAACAAGCAGAGAGCAGGCAGGATTCAACAGACCTTCAGAAAAATCGTTATCACTTATAGAGATGGCTTTCAATTCAACAGCATAAAGCAATAGCCTATAGTGTATAGGCAATATGAGTAATATGGGTTATATTATATTTACAGTACTGTGTAAAAACGCAAAAGGCACCTGCAAAAATATTTAAAAAGCTGTAGACAAGCATTATTACTAAATATATGAAATAAAACTAGAACGAAAAAATACAAATAACATTACACAGTAAATAGTGATGTTGTGTCCAGTATATGTGTCTCTTGCACAGTCTTACTTGTAGTTTCCATAAGAAACGAGGTTTGACTCGAGGTTAATGTCCTTCATTAAATTATCAGGAGCTGCTAATAGAGTGTCACAATCCAAACAACGGCTGGAGGAACCGAAGAGGAATCTGGAACTGAACCCGTGTTCTCCTCACCAGATCACACCATTTCAACTACTTTTTACAAACAAAACAAATCTTGAAACATTTTACTGCTTTCTTGTTTGTTGAAAATCATTTGTTTTCTGTTTTTTTTTTATTTTATTTTCTGTTGTTAACTTTGCCAAGAAAGACACATCATTTATCACACACTGTGAAAAATGTCCTGATCTTTTTTTGTGTCTCTCTTAAGTGTCTCTCTCCTAGTGCGTATATAATCCTTTGCTTTTCAGGGGTCATAACGTATAACCACAAGCACAATCAAACCAATAACACAGCAACTAACTGATTTGGGGGCTCCATTGCTTTTTCATAGCCAAGAGAAGTAGCATTTGGCGAAGGCACTTCACATTCCCCACTGATCAACATCTGGAGTACTCAACTCGCATGACTCAGGAGGACAGAGGATGCAGCTGTCTTATTCTACAAAAGCTCTCAAGTCATACACCCTGTAACTTCATCTTTCAGTGTCTGAAAAGAAGCTTTGCACTAAAGTAGAGTGAAATAACGAGAAGATATAATTATCATGATGAAAGAAATGAGCTTTTCTGAGCATATTGTGGGTATCGTCTTCAGGACAACACATTTTATTAAAAGGAGAGTTAAAGAGGGTCCCAAGTGGTATTAGTTCAAAAGATTACAGACAACTGTCCAAATTTTCCTCAAATCAATGGTATTTTAGTCCTCCTTTTTGTTCCAGTAATAGCCTCTTCTCTACTGGAATGAAATGAGGCTAGATCTTTGCACAAAGCAGTGTGTTACACTAATGCTCTTGTCATTGTGTTGCACTACTTCATCTGTTTAATTTCTGAATGTTACTGAATGTTAATCTTGTTGCAGCTATTTTACAGCATTTATTTTTTATTGTATTAACACTAAGTCACTTTCATAAGTACTACTGATCTGCTGGTACAGCACACTAAAAGCAGTAGGTTACACTGTTATTTGTGACAATAATGCTCTTGTCTTTGCGTTGCAATACTGTTTGTTGTCTGATTCTTCAACAGTTTCTAAAGAATTCCATTATCCACAATAACACAGCAATGCTAAGAGTAAAATGCACTCTGGGGTTGGAATCCAGTGATAAACCCCCTCAATCTCATAACCACAAGGGCACTGGTTCACATCCCAAAGAAATAAGGCTAAATGTCACAGCCTATAATTGAATGAAACCCAGGACATGATGAAAAAACAACACCTCCCGGTTTGAGGCTAAAGTTCAGAGGAAAGTTAAGGACCAGCTAGACCTTCTCTGATGTCTTTTCCTCTAGGAATGAATACTAACTGCTACCAAAGAGGACAGATAGTCTCTGCTCTTCTGGAATTGCTTGACCCTAGATGTTGGAACACCACTGAGGATTTGATTGCATGCAGCCACAGCAGCATTAGTGAGTTCAGGTACTGAGGATGGACGGTTTGTTCTGGATCATAAACAGCACTTTATCTCATCCCGAAGGTATTAGATGGAGCTCCATGATTCCAGATCACTGCTTCAGATCCCAGTGCCTCATTAGGCACAGTTACCTTTTGGCTCATCTTACCGGTGATGCTGAGGGGAATAATTAGATGGAGATATTCATTAGGCTTGGTTACCTCTGGGCTAGTTCGGCTGATCCAGAGTGTTTTCGATGGAGATTGTATAAATTGTGTGTGTGCAACAAACTGTTGTGATGTTTATCATGTGTCATGAAATTATCTGTATTATCGGTATCATTTTAAATTGTTTTCCATTTGCCCTCGATACTAATGTTTTTTCACATGCTCTATTTTCAGAATTGTTCAGTACCTGAATCCACACTGGCTCCATCGTGGGTCCAGGGGATGTGAGGTTCTCCAGTTGGCCCGAGCGCTCGTAGGTAAACACTGTCCCCGCTGCCTTGTACTCTCCGTTCCACTGGATGGTCCAGCCGCCATTCAGGAAATACTTTTCCGGGTCGTTGCTCCGTAACGCCAGAAAGTTCCCAGCCTCGGCCACCTCCTCAATGTAGATGTCCCGTGCTCCTTCTGGAATCAGACCAATGTCCACATACCCTGGGAGACAGAAACAAACCTGCTTTTATTATTAAAGTTTAAGCTCACCACTAAAGTATTCTCCTTCACTAACCAAGACATTCCAGCCCTAAAGGATTTGTGCAAACCTCCGATCTGCAGCCTGCAAATTCTCACAGATTACAGCTTCAAGCCACATTCCATTCAAACACTCCTATGGTTACTGTTAGTTAAAATGCACATCATACCCATCCCCTCACTCTTCTCAAAGGTCCTCTTCACCGTTTCACAAGTGGACCCATTGCCATGGCAAACTCCACACCGGTCCTCAACGGCACTGGAGTCGATCTCATAATCACAACCAATATTCTGTAACACACAAGTGTAAACAGGCTTTATAGGCAAAGACTTCCGGTGCATCAGTCAGTCTGTCAGTATTTATTTATCTGTAAATTCAGTTCAGTTAGCTTTATTGGCATGGACATATTTACATACAGTATATAGTATTGTTAATCAAAAAATCACTCTAACAGTCTATAATGTAATCAATCAATCAATCAATCAATCAATCAATCAATCATTCAGTCTATCTATCTATCTATCTATCTATCTATCTATCCATCTATCTATCTGTCTGTCCGTCCGTCCATTCGTCCATCCCTCATTTTTGCTAAGTAAAACATTCTCCCCATTCTTTTTAAGCTTTGTCATTATTCAGATTTGTGCAATATACACTTCATCTGTTAAATCCCTGATTGTTAATCTTGTTACCCTCATCATTTGCTGTTATTTTACTGCATTAATTGTTTTAACACTAAGCCATTTTCATAAGCCATTCTGCGCTACTGATCTGCTGGTACAGCACACTAAAAGCAGTAGGTTACACTGTTATTTGTGACAATAATGCTCTTGTCTTTGCGTTGCAATACTGTTTGTTGTCTGATTCTTCAACAGTTTCTAAAGAATTCCATTATCCACAATAACACAGCAATGCTAAGAGTAAAATGCACTCTGGGGTTGGAATCCAGTGATAAACCCCCTCAATCTCATAACCACAAGGGCACTGGTTCACATCCCAAAGAAATAAGGCTAAATGTCACAGCCTATAATTGAATGAAACCCAGGACATGATGAAAAAACAACACCTCCCGGTTTGAGGCTAAAGTTCAGAGGAAAGTTAAGGACCAGCTAGACCTTCTCTGATGTCTTTTCCTCTAGGAATGGATACTAACTGCTACCAAAGTGGACAGAACAAGTGCAATTAAAAAAGATGAGGTTTTAATTTATAAAGCTCCACTCCTTCTGGTGTACAACACTCCAGACATTACATATACATTGAATATATCTAAACAAATCAAACATGCTGTTAAAAAGTATGAGACTTTGACAGACATTTGAAACACCAGTGCTTTATTAAGCCCTTTTTTGAAATTGAGCCAAAGAGGTGTGCTTTCCTTTTTGGAATAATTTGAACACTCGGGGATTCTTGCCGCTAGTCTATTTTGGTCTGAATGTGCAGTGTGCTTTGCATATTTTTAGAAAGTAATAAGACTGACATGTCTTGATAGACAGAACTAGAGGCAGAATGTTTGACATGTAGTAGGGGAGCTTTCTGAATGAACCCTTCATAAGTCAGAACGCCGCCTGTAGCCATGTTTCTCACCAGCTTGTTCATTTTTGTGCTCTCAAAAATAAAATCAGCTGTTGACGGCAGAAAACTTTGAGTGGCTGTATATGGAAATGGAATTCAGCTCAGGCAAAGTCCTTCACATCACACAGTGTAGCTTTACGTACTGTTCCCCTATGAATAAATGCATCGCTGCCTCCTCCATGTCCCTCTTTTAAATGCATCCTATTTGTCACCGAGACGATTCTCAGCCGGACATGCAGCGTATTCTCAAAAAATGATCTCCACTCCTGCGATCTCTGAGTGGAGCACTGGAGCCTAAAACAATTATACTTCATTTTGACAACTGGGTGTGCTCTCTTAGAACTACAGCAAACTCCTGCGGGACAGATTTCTACTAAGGGTGTAAAGCCAAAGGCCTTTTCTGAGTGAACCTACATGACCCCATCTGACTGAAAACCAGATGTCCATGCTACACTCTTAGCAAAAATGGTTCTATACACAATCCATAAGATAACACTGACTTGGGACCCCTTTTCAAGACTTCAATGTAGGCAGACTTCTTCATTTTTATATTTAATAATTTATCACCTTTATAGTTCATATTTAATGTGTTCTGTATGAAATTAATGTTCAAATTACGACCTGCACCATGCTTACA
Organism: Brachypetersius gabonensis; assembly: GCA_037577145.1. Taxonomy (NCBI): domain Eukaryota; kingdom Metazoa; phylum Chordata; class Actinopteri; order Characiformes; family Alestidae; genus Brachypetersius; species Brachypetersius gabonensis. The sequence continues at coordinate 3,151,791 of JBBJLR010000040.1, read as the reverse complement.
AGACGCAGAGTGTAAAATGCAGCAAATGATTCATTAATTAGGGTAAAAGTAATGCAAGATTAACAACAAGGAGATTAAAGTTAAAGACTGCATGACATAAAAAAATTACAAGGGAAATTCTACACTTTCTTAAACTAAAGCTTGGTGTAGTTTCTAAACACTGGTTTTGAATTCACTGTTTCTCTGCACTTTCCCATAAACACACCTATTCATGGGGAGGGGCTATACACACACCCCTCCCATTCACACTGAAGTTATAAGGCATGTTTCAGCCCAGAGAGCTTTTTGAGAGAGGTAGCCAGTCAAAACAGCAGACTTTTACATCAGTCTAAAATACATGTAAAAACAATTATGACTGCTTTTGTACAGAAAATCACATAGATGTTTTAAGTGAACACAAATGGTAAAACATTAACCATTAAAAACGTGATTGGGACGGGACTGGAAAAAATGTAAGCGGGAGTGGGCGGGACTGGGAGATTTAAGTGGGCGGGACCAAAAAAACAACAACACGGGAGTGGGAGGGAATGGGAGTCATTCTTCTGGGATTGGGACGGGATGGGATTTTCCCCCAGTTTTTTAATGGGATTGGGACGGGATTTTTCTTTGTGGTAGTGGGACGGGAGAGGTTTGAAAATTCACTCCTGTGTCACCCTCTAGTCTGGGTAAAGGTCTGAGAGTTGAAATAGTGTTATTCAGCTGATAAATATTCTCTAAGATCCCCTGTCTAACTATGACTGATGCAAGAGTTAAAGGAAAGAAGCTTCCCAAAAACACACCACGGCGACCGCTCTAATTTACACCAGGCTTTAGGAGCCAATGCAATGCAAACATCTCTAAAAATGTTTCTGCACGATCCCCCTCAAATGCATATGTTAGAGAGAAAATCATTTAACTTAAGCATGTTCATGTGTGAAGGACACATGAATATACTAAGAATAAATATTACCTCTCGCGAAGGACAACAGTGTCACTAGACAGTTCATTTGCTTATGTGTAGACGAGTTTGCGGCTGCGTTTCTGAGATGGCGTACCCTTCGCAGAGGCAGATTTATTTGCCCAATTTTCTCCCACAGTTAGTCATTAGAGCCAACACTTGACAGTTGCGGCATTTGGGAGCTTATTAGCATTGTCATAATCACACACCCGAAAGTTTACCAAGGTGTCTTCAGATGCATGTTCTTGCTGCAGGATCACGACTGGCCCTGCGAGACTAATGCATTACATGCAAGCTCTTTTGAGCAGGAGGCACCCTGCTGCAAAAGGCTTTGTACATCTGGCCCTAATGTGCTGTGAGCTTCGGGAAAGCTAGAACAAATGCATGAACAAACATTTCTTTCCGGCCACGTCTAATTCAGCATGGCTAGAAGCCTGCAGCCTGCAGCACACAATTCGGCTGCATAAATATCACTTTTTTAGACTGAAAAAACAAAAAGTCACGTGCAGATGAACAAGCTGGCTCAGGTCATACAAGGACTGGATTGTGATTTCACATCCTGCTGAACAAAGCACCAGGAACCAGGACCAGAGCAGACAGTGTTGTGAATGGCAGCATGCTGAGATTTTAGAAGCTGGTAGAGAAGCTATTTCACAATGAACAATTTTTTTTTTTGGCTCTTGCTGGCCACTTGCAGTCTTTTATGGCACGCTGTGACTGCAACGCCCCATCGGCCAGTGACTGTAAAGGGATGAGCTGTGGGAGAAAAGAGAAGGGTCAAAGGTATTACTGACCTTACAGATGCCATTAATGCACATGTCACGGCTCTGGCTACCCTCATAGCACTTGGTGCCGTCAATCACGGCATCCAACATCTTCTCTGAGAAATGCTCGTTCAGTGGCCGGCAGTGCAGTTCACATGGATTAACTGGCAAACAAAACATACTCGCATGGTTTCACTCCAACACAATATATGTATAAAGAGCAGTTCAATTCTAATAACACTCGACAGATGGTGACAAATGAAAGTTTGGACACACTTTCTTACTTTTTTTTGTTTGTTTTTTCTTTGTTTTTATTGTTTTCTACATTGTAGATTAATATTAAATACAAACAAAATGATGAAGGAACACATGGAATAATGCAGCAAACAAAAAAAGAGTTAAACCAGAATCTGTTCTGTAATAAGTTAATGATGGACCGTTGTTTTTTTTACATAGTTCAGTGGTTCTAGCCATAATGTGCAGTAGAACCGTAGTGGAACAGGATCTGTGGACCAACCCGACTCACAACTGATGAATCCAAACACATTAAGAAGGAGAGAAACTCCACTAATGAACTCTTGACGAAAAACATCTGATCATTAAATAGCATTCCAGGTTGATTCCTCAAGAATCTGACAAAATACCAAGAGTGTGCAAAGCTGTCATCAGAGCGATAGGTGATGTTTTAATGATAAGAAGCTAATTCTGATTTCATAAGTTAATTTAGTTTGCCGCATTTTAAGAATAGGCTAGGAGCTATCGGTTAGTTTATGGTAACTACGTACCTATTATTTTTCAAAGGTTCTCTTGATAAAAATGTTCTCTTTTTGGGTTATCAGCTCATTAATTCCAGCCAATATTATCAGCCATTATATTGATCAGGGCTACTAAACAGACACTAATACGTTTCTCCCATATTACTGTTGCCTAGGCCAGAACTTACTTCGGGTATTGACGTTGACCCATTTGTAGAACTTGCCCTTGTAAGGCACAGTGTTGAACCGGCTGCACTGAACATATCTGAAGCTGGGCTGGTCCAAAGGGCATGGCTCCTGTTTACAGATTCTGTACCTCAGACGCTCCCCCAGGCAGTATCTCCCTCCATACTTTGGCCTAAAGGGAAAATTAGATCTTCTGTGTCAATAACCTTGGATGCCAAGGTACAGACATAAATTAGACTTAGGATAAACAAAAACTGTGACATTCCTGGAAGGATTTTTTACTGAAAACAAGGGCTGGTTTCAGGGATTACATAAGGAGACCAAAATGGAATCAGCATTTGACTTATGCTGCTTTGTGAATGAGGTCATATTTCACACAGATGCTACCTGGGATCCCATAATAGCTTCTAGTTTTGCTTCCCACGGAAAGCCAGGGACATTATTAGTAAGATTTACCAAGAGGCTTAAACCTGCTGTTGAGAGCACATACAGATGTTCCACATGCATTATGTCCATCAATATCCCAAAGGATCATTCCTGTTGGTGGATCTGGCCTCAGCACCTTTAACACATTTGGGCCATGCCTTCTATAAACCCAGTGAGGTTGAATCGACTCACTGTATGTGTGGTTTACCTGCACAATGATATTCCCAGCTTCAAAAAACATGCTGTTGCAATTAGAGCCAGCAAAGATACAGTAAAGCTATTTCTACTGTAACTTGCAATGGCCCAAATACTTGGTATCACTTTGTGGCTTCAGGGAGATTCATCAATGTGAGAGATGACAGGGAAACAGAGAAGACTGATGAGAAACATTTGGCTCTGTTTTTCAATTCATTCTCCAGACCATAATTATCATGCATTAAAAAGCACTCACAAACAACACATGCTTACACACACACACACACACACACACACACACACACACAAACTCTCGCTCTTTCTTATCAGTAAACAGTGATTTAAATGCAAACTATTTAACTCCTCAATGACATTCCATGCAGGATAAACTAAATATAACCCCCCAATTGTTTATATGACATAGCTGATAAGTTTACAAGTTATGGGCTCAGACCTATGTGTGCGTGCACTGCTGGGGATAAGGATAGGGTGGAAAACGTATGAACTGGTTCAAGATTAGTAAAAAAAAACAGCATCACATTAGAACTCTTTTTTTGTCTCGTCACTTTGTAAAAATCACATGCCCAGCTGTGGGTTCGAGCTATTTTTCTCTGTGGGAAAAATAGATAGTGTTTTCATTAAAAAGAAGAGTTGGTTTTACATTATGAAGCATAAACAAATATGTTCCACAGCCTGGAGTACAAGCGCATTGATTAGTTAAAATATGAATACTGCTACATCCAAAGGAACACTCTTGCACACTGAATTGACAATGTAATATTGGCACCTACCCAACACAAAGCAATAAGCTTTGTCAAGTGGCACGATGTTATATAATAGAGTTGAAGTGCTTCAGCAGCTTTTATGAAACATTATGAATGTTTTCAACGTTTATTTACTGAATAACTTTAAAATTCCAATGGCCCAGTGATCTTTGGGGTAAAATGTCTGTGGAATAAAATTAGTTATGGAGAAAGATAACTAAAGGTGGTTTTCCAAAATGCCATTCGTTTTTTTCCAAAATCAAGCTCGAATTAAGTGTAACGTTTTACTCCTCACCTTTAAAGCTCTCCACAGCGTTTCTCACTCAACTCCTGACTTCTTTCCCTCTTGCTCTTCTGGCACTAACATTCTTCTTGTTCCACACACTAGAATCTCCACTCTTGGTGGTCAGAGAGTGCAGTGGCTCTCAAACTATGGAACTCTTTTCCACAAACTCTCAGTGACTGCTGCTCCATCTCAAACGTGATCTCAAGACCTTTTTTCTCAATAAATATTTTTCCTTCAACCATGCCTATGTAATATGGATTTGTGTGTTTGTTTGTTTTTTCCTGGCTATGTAAAGCATCCTCGGGTTTGTGAAAGGCGCTACATAAATGTAACCTATTATTATTATTAAAAGGGAAATCCTTGCCATGCTGGTTTGCGATGAAAGGTTTCTTGTCTCTGATGCAATTCGTATGAAACAATAAGATATATTTTGGTTTTAGGTTGCCATTAAACTGCACCCTAGTTTGATACGACCACTAGCATAAATAACTGCAGGCAGCACTACACAAACTACAGCTTTTCTGACACATTGAGCTTCGCTGTGCATTCAAAACAGGAGGCCTAATGAGGGGACAAAATTAGGCAGAAGATGGGCGGAGGGGCACGCTCTCATCATTGCCAACATAACTAATTCCTATGTTAATGCTAAAGCTGTGTTTGTACCTGTGCTCTGTCCTATAAATGTACTTCAGTGAAGGGAAGTGCTGCAAATTAGGATGACTCACTTACGCTGGATTGTCACAGTCCCTTTGAGCATTTTGCACTCCTGCCCCGCAGGTCCTGGTACAGACTGACCACTCGCTCCATGGCCCCCAGCTGCCATTCACTTTTTCCGGCGGATACTCAGTTTCTACACACTCCCCACTCAAACACCACTGACAACAGACCATCAGTAAAAACGTCAGAACGTGGAGAAAAAAGACAATGAGAACTACACACAGTGATCAAACACAGCAAGAAAGGAAAGGAAGCAGGGAACATGTGCTGAGAGCCTCACATGGGTAGGAGCATACCTTGCCATCGCCGCACTTGGTGCCATCCACTGCGCCGTCCAGCTTTGAGTGACAGGTGGAGTCCACAGTGCACCACAAAGTGCTGCAGACATTCTAGACAAAGTGGAAAAAATGAGTAGTCACATAAGATTATATGTTTGCAAAACCATGGGCACCCCTGGCCCTGGCATTTACCAGCACACTGTGACATTCCCGGCCAGTGGCCACTAGGGGCCGCCAGTGTTTCAGTGTTATATGTGGGACTCTTATTTTGAAACAATGTATCATGATGTCTGTCTTCATGTTTAGTCACAGCTGGTGTTTGTTTAAGTTAAGTGATTGAGAGTTGGGATTGGTCTTTTTTCTTAGTCTTGTGTATATTTAAGTTCTAGAGAGTCTTGCCCCTGTGTCGGTCAACCCTCACATATACCCTCACCCTACCTGTGTCTCCTGGTTTATGTAGTTCCTTGTGTTTTGGGCCCTCGTGCCTTTTTTGTGTTGTGTTTTTGAGTTTGTGTTTTGTAATAAAAACCATCAAAAGAAACCCTGCGTCTGCGCCTCGCTACACCACCCCTGAGTCGTGCATATGACACACATCCACTTCAGCACATTCTAATACATAATTAAAACACAAATACATTTTCTTTTCCAGTAGAGGATAACTTATTATCATTTTAAAAACAACAAAACTGTATAGCTGTATTTCTGACTGCATCATAAGTCCCTTCCAAGCCGCCATGCCACCTCACTGTGCATGAGGTTACTAAAGCGCAAAGAGCAAAGACGTCTCAAAATGACTTGCTGTCAAAGGCTGGAGCGACATGAAGTCATTCATGATCCTATAGTGATGACAGAATTGTGAGGATAGAGTCTTCGACAAAGTTCTGTTATGTAACAGCATCAGGAGTGAATCTCAGCTCTCGTTAAGTTTAAAGGTTTAAAACGTGACAGTACAGTGCAGAATTTTGAATACCTTCAGAAAGATACAATAAGAATATTTGATTTCAAATATTTGGGCAAAAATAATCCCTCCCAAAACAAAACAAACAAAAAAAAACCCAAAAAGCCCAAACACAAAATATTGGCATCTTATACTAATAGTTGGAAGCAGAACCTCCGGCAACTATGACAGTCTCAGAACATTTCATGGAACCATCTACAAGCATCTTGCATTCATTGCTGTGCATTAAAGCTCTTAAGTTTGCAGGAGTCATTTTTCAAATGGCAGATTTCAGTTCCCTCCAAAGGTTGTCTGTCAGTGGGATTTAGGTCAGGACTCATTGCTGGCCAGTTTAAAAGGAGTCCTGCTGAAAGACTGAAAACCTTTGCCTCAAGCCTAGTCTTTTGACACTAGGTAACACATTACACTCTAAAATGCCTCGGTAACCTCAGACTTCATCATTCCTTTGATACATTCAGGACCATAGAGAACAAAGCAGCCCCACAGTATGATTCCACTGTGTTTTACTGTAGACAGAATGGTGTTTCCTTTAAGAGCTTGATTTTGTTGCCTAAAGGCTCTACTTTGGTTTCATCTGTCCATCAAACGTTTTAGAAAGACTGTGGCTTATCTATGAAAGTTTTTTGCAAAAAGTTCTTTTATTGCCTCTCTTTCAATAATGCTTTCCTCCTTGGCTTTTGGAGCCCATGGAGCCTTAATTGGTATAGTGTGGTATGGCCTAAAGCCTACAATCCGGATTACTCCAGGTCAGCCTGAAGTTCTGCATTTCCAGAATTTACACCAGCCTTTGTATGCTTTTTCATTGATTTCCTTCTTGGCGCCACATCCTACAGTTTTATGACTGTGTAGCTTCTTGATAACATTATGAACTGTTGAAACTGGTATTTGAAGATCTTTGACAATTCCCTTATAGCCTTTTCTGATGCTCTCTTTTCTGATGCTCTCAGACAGTTCTCTGGTCCTCCCAACTGTGAAAAATAAACTGGAAACAATCAAGCCCTTTACGCAATATGCAGTAAACCACCATTCATTGGTTAATTCGGGTCATTTTGTTTGACTGTTAAGCTTAAGCTGCACTGTGTTTATCTCATTGCTCCTGTTGTTTAACTTTAGAAATGTTGCTAAATATTCTGATTATACAAAATTGGTTACTTTTTATCTATTTCTGATGATCTAAGTTGAGTTCTAGTAATTCAAAGGGTGATGATCATTTTAACCAGAGCGCCTTACATTTTATGTTTCTTTATAATGTAAAGGGATTTTTTTGTATTGTTCATTAACTTGACATTTCATGAAATATTCTGATTATACAAAATTTGTGAATGTATTATTATTTCTAAAGACTATATTTTGTACATATAATTCTATTTACATATAGAAGCCTGTAAGACAAGCCTGTAAGATGCACTGACTGAAACATTGCCTGATGATTTACACCTACTTGGCAATTCTTTCTCCATTTAAATACTCAGCCTACACCTGAGTCTGGGGTCTGTTCTCCATCATACCTACTGGCTGGCGTGACTTACTGTGTTTGATTGTCTGTGTTTTCTTAAACAGAAAAGTGAGAAGTAATAAGCCTGCCAGTTTCCTCTTCAGTGACAAATACACTAATCAGGTAGACCTGGCTGGAGCTGGTGTTTCTTTTTCTAAGCTTCTAAGACTCTTTTCTGTTTGACTGCTAAGCTTCAGCTGTGCTGTGTTCATCTCATTGCTCTTGTTGTTGCTTTCGTTTGGCTGTTATACCTGAAACAGAGCCTAATCTGGTGCTGTACTTAGTGACTGGTATTGTTTGGCTGTATTCAGAAGCTGCAATTCCCTTATTGGCAATTCCTGCAATTGTGTTGCCATTCCTGAGCTAGCCAAGATCATGACAATATCTCCAGAGAGGCACAGTTGCTCTAAGCGTTGGCCTGAACATCAGTAGATTGTGAGTTGAGTCTCTGGTGATACCACTGCTAATTGGCCTCGCTCTCTCTGAGTGGGCAGGATGCCCCTCCTTTCATCAAGGATGCTCTGCGTGGTCCAACTACCAGTTGCACATCATGTGTGTGTGTGTGTGAGGAAGAACATACTGGCCTTCATCTTCCCAACATTGGTAGCATCATATAATTGGGGGAAACATAACAAGTGGGTGGGAATTAGCTTCACGTGTTTTGGAGGAAGTGGATGGTGCTCTTCCCCTTCTCCCTTTTGGTTGTGTGTGATGGGGAAGACACACTTAGTGGGTGGGAAAGGCTCACTAAAATATGGCATTCATTTTGTGTTGCATGCTCTACGCATTCTGACCAACCACAGACGTTCCAAATGTGTTTCTGTGGTTTTTTGACAATGCAGTTACGTAACTTCCAAAAATGTCAAGCATGAGGCCAAAACAATACAAGCCACAACTTTAGAATAAGACAACTCTTATAAAAGGTTTATAATTGATTTATAATCAGGTCATTTGGTTTGCTGAGGTTTTAATTGTACTAGTACTGATGAGGTTGACAGTTTAACATTCTGCCTGGGAAAGGGACAGTAACTAGCAAGACAGATATGAGACCTTCACAACTGTTATAACTGTTATAACATGTTTATAACTGCTTATTCATTTACAAACTATCTGCAACCTAATGAACAACCATTTATGAACCCTTTATTAGGGTAATCACCAATGAAAGCCTTAACATTTCACTCCATTCTTCAATATCAGAGTGACGAGATCTTATTGCGGCAACTAATGAATATGATTCACTAAAATAATCAAATAGCACAAGACAGAAAAGACATGGTACACTGGTTGGTATTTACAATGATTTCAAAAGAAACTATAGAAAACAGTGTCCAAGTGCCTGTGTCACATGAAAAGTTTTCCACTGTTTTAATTCATTAAAGGATGCATCATGATCAGAATAGTATTTTGTCCACATAATGCAGTCTGATATAGTGACCTTCCCTGACTGTTGTCCCTGTGTCCCCATTGAGACCAAGAACAAAGGCAGGCTTCCATTGTCTTTTTACTTTTTATTTTTAAACCAGAACAAAACCTGGCTCGAGGGCCGATACATACATAAGGTTAACCTTGACTTCTCTATGACTTAAGGCTCTGTCTGACCCTACTCAAACTATAAACAAGGATACCTTCAATGCTAACAGCCAAGGTATATACAACGGTAAGACGACGGTGGACCAACACTGAGGTCCACTTAAACTAAACCTAAATATCTAACTAAAATCCATTACAACCAATAACCTCACACAATCACTTAATCCTGAGTTAACCCGCAGCTGGAACCTATGCTACGGCTATTACCCAGCTGGTGTACTCAGGATGTCAAAATAAAAGACCTAGACATAAAGAAAACCCCAGCACCCCCCAGTGGCCACTGGCCAGACCCTGCTTCTAAAGTTGTGAAACATGGAATTACGTTTGAGGTTCTCCAACACACCCCAAAGAGAACAGGTCCTCACTACACGACCCTTATCACAAAGCATTACTGCCACCAACCAATTTCCTCCAGCATCAACGCTTTGAACCTAATGGCTCTGAAAAGAGCACTGGGGTCAGGAAATATCTGGGGAAAGAGGATAGAAGAGATAAAAAACCCTCCGTTGTTTGTCTGTGACATTTTGGCGAGTGATTGGAGGACACTCATTATATGCCGAGCGTATAATCAGTGACGGCCATCTGACTGCCACAAAAGCTGCTGTGGGTGGCATCACATTCACCAGTAACACTGAATAACATCTCCATAAACAACTGAGATAGGATGACCTACTGTTCGAAATTCTAAACTGGAGCAAGAAGCTCCAAATAAGCAGGTCGAACTTGCAGAAGGAAAATTGGAGTGCTACAGTGTTCCAAAACAAAATGCTTAAAAGATAAAATGGGACTCCTAACAGCCATACAAGCCCTGGCAGACCACCAAAACTGACTCCAGATCAGTAGAGGAACAAATCAAGCTGCATTCTTAATTCAGATTTAAAAAAAAAAAGGGTGTGTCCATCCTTCCACTGTGAGAAGACAACTTCAGCATTGTTGGTCGGAAAGGAGGTGCAGCTGTTCAAGAAGCTATTACTAAGAAAATGAAACAAAAAAGAATATTTGCAGTAAATCCCTTTAAAAAGGGGCCCCAGTGTGTGATGCCCCAGAAAACAATTTCGGTGCCCTAAAGAACACAGTCAGAATAAATAACCAAACTTACAAGAAGCGTGGAAAAAATATTAGCGTTTCTTGAAAAAGGAATGGAATAAAGGATATTCTTTACACATTTAATACTGACATATTTTGTATTATACTGAATTGTTTATGCTTCTGCATCATTTTTACAGTTAAAAAAACTTGCATTTAGTAGCCTTTTAGGAAATAAAATAGAAATGAGACAAATGAAAAGTGGGGTTTGGATTTTTGCACAGTAATGTGTGTATCCTTCTGTCAGCATTTTGTAACATTTCTGTTCGCTTAAAAAAACACTGCAGTGAACGTCACTTATAACAGAATCCTCTGGACAGTTTCCGAATCCTATAAATAAACAAAATATGGAACACAAACTCAAAACTATAACTCGGGATGGAACGGAGAGAAAATCTCTTAGCAAAGCTGTTCTGTTTATTAAACTTGGAACATTAGAGAAAGAGAAGTTCCCCAATTCTGGTAACTATGTAAAATTAAGCAGAGCCATTGAAAACTCCCTCCATGTCACTATGCTGGTAATGTATTACCACAAAATCTTCTCTCTGATTAGAAGATCTTTCACACTGATCAAATAATGAATTATACAGATTTACAGCTCAAGTACTGTTGACTTAAGTGTCGAACAAAAATCTCTTTTAAGTTCTTTCAAATGCATTAAAATGATTGTCTATGGTAACAGACCAAGAGCTACAAATATATATATATATATATTTTAAAATGTTACTCCTTCAACATTAAACTCAGGACTTATGTTGAGTCTTATGACTGTTTCCATTTCCATGTATTCATTTATTCTTAAAAAAATTCTTTGAATCCAGTAGTCAACTGTGACCTAATCTAGATTTGGCTGATGACATTCTGGATTGCAGAATATCATGCTGAGAAACGTATGGTATTGTTGTAAGTGGATGCACAGGCTTCCTGTCAGGCTGAGGAGACGTGTGTGGTCCAGTCTCTTTTCTCTTCCTGCTGGAGCCCTGGGAGCTGCCAAATCTGCACGCTCTCACATCAGTGAAAGAAGAGAGGGCTCCTCTACTCTGTTCTCATTACAGAAAGAAACAACAATACCGCGGGCACTGTGTCAAAACTGCTTACTTCACGGGATCTCTCCTTAATGAGATTAAACACAGGGCTCAGTGAGAAGCAGGATGCCTTAAACCCCATCTCCCACAGGCCCCTGTCAGCCGCGGCAGGCCTTTAGTCACATTAAAAGTCTTGTGAAAGTTCAAAGAAGAAAAAAAAAACCAAACAAAACTGATTAAATTGGAACCAACAACCTTAATGCAGGAATAAAACAAAACATTCAATTTCTAGACATACAGATTTGCTACGGCCCTGAACAGTGAATGGGTTTGCCACCCATCTGGTTTTCACCTGGACAGGCTGTGTCTCCATATGTCTGATTTTGCCTGCCTTGTATCTGTTTTTTGTTCTTCGGAAACATTTCGTTTACTGCAACTTTATCCTTTATGTGCACGAACCAATCACAGCGTTTGTCTAAACAGAAGAAAAAGTGTAAAAAATCCCCAAAAGACGTGTGTGGAGGAGGAACGTGGGTGTAGAAAAGGTGGTAGCCCTAACAGTGTTCATCTCCCGCGGCTCACAGCAGTGACTGGTTTGGTACAGCTTCAATCAAAACTTCATCATGAGTGTGATGGACAGAATGAAGCACAGTAAGTTGACTCGCAATATTCCTTTCAAATCATTTATGCAACAACAGAACCACTGTAACCAACCACTGGAAGCTATTTTCCTTATTCTAGTTTTTCTAATTTGAAGCCAAACAACACAATGCAGATTCTACACTACAGCTTCAAGGCTCGACTCAGTCAAGCCGCTTCTAAGCCGCTTCTGAGACTGGGAGTTTATTCAGTCTCAGTTACCTGAGTAAACACGACTGAATCAGTGCAGTGGCAGTGGGGAATGAATGAGTGCCTCTCCAGGCAGCTAAGATAAACAAACCACTCCATTAGTGTTAACCAACAGTGCTGCTCACATTCTGTTTAAATTTATTACTGCTGTGTTGCCAGTAAAACAAAGTCAGGCAGTCTCTAAAGGGATATGACTAGAGAGACGTCATGTGTCATCATAAATAAAGCGAGGGCTCACCAGGTGTGATTTTGTTTTTTTAGGATAAGTTTGCACCCTGTCTGCGCATTAGGAAGCCCATGATGACTGTGGTAGGTCACTTCTACAACAGGGTCAGCAGTATGGGCAGCTCATACCTCCTCCACTGCATATATAAAACAGAACCACAATTGGAAATTTCATTTTCAGGACAGTTTATACCACTGACCTGACAATGATTCAATACGATTATGATTCTTTAGAAAATTGTTGATTATATTGTGAAGTTCACCTTCTGATTAATTCAGTATATGGCATTTTATCGCTGCAGTACCATGGCTGAATGAACTCTTACCAAGCCATTTATTGTTAAAGACGGCTGAACGTGTAGCTGCATTCGCAGACTAATTCTTTTAAAAAAATTACACAACAAACAGTGTTTTATAACAGAGTCTAAGTCTAAGTAACTAAGTCTGCTGTGTGTTTTGCTCCATGTTTGTTCCTTCGCATTTGTGTTTCTCCACTTTTTGTCTCTTTACGGCCACCTTAACTGTGACATCACAGACTCTCTCTCCGATGCATATTTTGAAGGCGACTCGATCGTCCTCTCTCACCTCACACATTACACAGTAAACTGGTCAATACCCTGCCCCTAAACAACTGATCAAAATTCTGAATATATGCACAAAATCTGAATTAGGGGACGTTTCGAAGCTGTATGTTCTTTAACTATAATTTAATTACAAAAATAAAACTCCAGAAGTACAATAGTGTGACTGCATCAGCTGTCACACTAAATGCAATCAGTTCTAGCTTTTAAAAACGGATGCAACTGAAATTGCCACCTTCAGATGCATTTATACACACTATGGATCACATTTTCCCTAAATCTATCACACCCAGATTGCCAGAGTTTAAATTATACACTGGGGTTAAACTCAGTTATAACCATACTGTGTACAGATGTAATAATTCACACCACTTTGCAAGTCAACCAGACATAAAACTCTAGTGCACTGATAAAACACCCACAGGAGCATTAATGATATACAGGTGATTTCTAGCACCTATGTCTTTGGTTTCCACATTCAACTGTCCATATAATGCTTACATAATGCTATATAGCCTGCTTAGCTTGTGCTTAAAACAAGCCATGCGCATGCACTTCCAATCCTTAAATCCACAGCGCTCCGCTCCCTATCTCCCGCTGCTGGAATCATCATAATAATGTAGAATTTAATAGTCTTAATCTCTACCTTCCCATAAGCCCACGAGAAGCTCCAATACTGAGCACTGAAAGCTGTAAGTGAGAGCCGAAGAGAATTGGTGGTGGAGAGACTAATGTTTAGCTTGCTGTGCTACTTTGGCACTGAAAAACATTGTTTCTGCACCCACAGAAGAACTGATGGTGATACACAGAGGGTGGCATGCAGCATAGCAGAAGTTGAGGAAACTGAACTTTCAGTGCAGCAGGCAGAACATTGCTGCTGAAAACCATGGAATAATCAGTTTACTGTTGTCTGTCTGCCATCAACATGTGCCAAAAACGGAATGTGGAAAGTCATAGAAAGTACAATTTCAGAACTGTTTTTTTCAGTTTATTTATTGATAATACTAACAATAAACTTAAGCTGTTATTTTGGATGGACCCGTGACAAAAATGAATGCTTTACACCCTCTGGGACTAATCACAGTGCCTCCTCTGGTCTCACTGCGAAGCATACAGTCCACAAGGCATACATAATAAAGACAATAAATAGAAGCAGTTGGGAACTTTTTTTTAAATCAATTTTAGTGTTATAAAAAAATGGGGGTTCAATAAAAGAGCTTGGTCATGAGTTTATTTTATCAATAATAATGTTGGGTACTTTTTTGTCCATTTTAGATCATCCCATCCCTATTGTGAATAGAAGTTTTGCAGCAGACATAGACTGTGTGTTATGCATTAGATATCTGTTGGGCCAAATGAGGAATCAGAGGGCCGTGTGGGCGTAAGGAGAGGAGCAGAATGAATATCTTACGTCCACGTCGTCGCACAGCAGCGAACTGGAGCCGTACTGGAGCTTGCACTGGTGGGCGGCACTGTAGAGGGCGCCAGGCAGCACCGTCCGGTCATCCAGTTCATTCCTGCTGGGAGGATCGTCCAGACACCAGCCCCATCCTCGGCTGTCAAACACACAGATACACACTGAGAGCACCAATCAGACAGATAACACTTCTGCAAACAGACCATTCACTGTTTCAGTCATTCTGGTACTTCAGCAGTGGTCCTGTGGGCCATGAGTGGTTCAATCAAACCCAAAGTGGTATCTTCATGGTTAATGGTAGTCCTGGGAATCCATCTGATTACACAGCAATTCAGTTTGAATCATTTTAAGAATGCAGAAATTTTAAACTGGCCTAGTTAAGGACAGAATGTATCAGTTCTTTACATTTCTACCAATTGCTATTAAGGAAACCTATGGATGCAGACAAGTACACTAATCAAGAGTATTTCTACTTTTGCTCAAGTGCAGATTACATGTTCAGCCCATAATCATTGGAACTCTTGGTAAAGACGAGAAAAATGGGAAATGAAACGTCTATGTGGTTAATGAGGACGTGAGTCTACTCTACAAATTCGTAGGAACAGAGAATAACTGAAGCGTGTTCCAGTTTGTATGTCTTGTGTCTACTGTCTCTTAAATCTTGTTCTGTACTGTCCAGTCCCAATCAAGTTGTATAAGAGAACACTCTTTCCTTCCAACTGGGCTAAGGAGGGTTTGTAGAGAAAATATCAAAAGGGTTTAGACAAAAATTAGCTTTAATAAAGATTAGTCGTGGTATTTTCACATAAACCTTTTTAAAACTTTTCTTTACCAATAACGGCGACTGTTATGGGGTTGGCTTCATTCAGTCAGTTGGGAATATATCTAAGAAAATGATCACAAGGACATCAAAACCTTCAACAATATATAATGTTCATAGCTAGGCCCCTTCTGTTTAAGTCCCATTACTTGGGAATGAAGCTTCATTACAGTGTTATAAATAGAATGAACGGCTGTCGACCGAGTTTAAGACCCCTGATGCGAACACAATGGAATTTCCTTCACGAAACCTGTGAAATCTTGTGATTTCTTTTACACACTGTTTATAAATTCCGAAGCATTGTTTTATAAATATAGTATTTAATGTTTATGCATATCTTAAGGAGTTGCTATATAGTTAGACTTAAAAAAAAAAATAGTGAAAATGAATAATCTTTTGTAACATTCAACACTCATCAGCACGATTGTATACCTCCAGAAAGAAAATGTGAAGGTATGTGAATGCAATATGGCCCAGCGCTGAATTTACATTGGCCAAATCAATGCCAGCTTACTGTATTGGAGATAAAAAAGAAGCTATAGGGAATAACTGCTTCTCCTTCCTTAAGAGGAGTTCTTGGGTCCAGATTAAAGCCCTGGTTCTGCACGTCATTACATAAGCCTGCCTAAGTTAATCAGGAGAGACATTAATACCATCGCACTCTATTCCCGAGGCATGTTTTACAGCTCTCACTTCAGACTAATTTAAAGCATCAGTTTGAATTAATGCTTTTTTATAAAGAATTTTGGAAGGCTAGCTTGAGCTAAGAGATAGATTCAGTCATGCCAAATCCCCAAAATACCATGCACTCAGAGTCAGAGAATTAATCACTGTTTAATGGCAGAAAACATTAAGTAGGACCTGTTTTTAAATTCTGGAAGGCTTGTTTCCACTGGAAGACAGAGGCTATATTACACTGCATGGATAGAGGACTAATACATAAAGGCTTATCACTGCCAAGCATGGTAAGGTGACACCAGGTTAAACACTTCTTTAAGAATATGCATTGCAAATAGTTAAAGCAGCTGATAAAAGAAAGAACAGAAAAAAGAAAGTAAACAGATCCGTTGAAATTTATATGAAGTCCTGAAAGCATCTGGAAAGTCACTAAGAGGGGAGGTCAACTGTGAGCTGAAGGCTCTGCTCTGATCGTCTGGAAAAGCCATAAGGTGCGGCAGCTGCACACGTTAGACATACAGGAAAAATACCCCAAATCTTACATTCTTTGAAAAAAATCAACACCTTCTTAAAACAGAAGTTACTTCTCCTGCCATCTCACAAAAATGTGCCAGCAGAAGTTACAGGAGATGTTTCTCCTCCATAAAGGCATTTGAGAGATTTTGTAGTGAAAGTAATAAGCTGTTAACAGTAAACAAATGTAAATGTAATTAAACTGAAACAATAACATAATATTAAACTCGTTTGCTGAGATCGCATCTCTGTTTACGACTGCATTCTTTTAAAAGGTTTTATACATTTTTATCTCAAAAAAGTACATCCGTTCTATTCTAGCTGTGTGATCTTTTACATACATTCAGAATAAATATCATTCATAATTGATATCAACAATTATTCATTAAAAAGGTATTAATAATGCATTTCAAATTGAAGTGTTATGACAGAAATTGAGCAGTGCGTTCCCTCAGGGTACGAACACTGTGGTCTACAGTACCTTCATGTTCTGTTGTCACATATGCATACGAATTCGCATGTGTGCATTCAAATATGCACATTTCCACTGGAGAGTGACTGTAATTGGAATTTATGCCTCATTTAAAGTACACACTTGAACCTTAAGGACCATGGTGTTTATGCTGTTAGTGCCTAGGGAAATCTTTAGGACTTATTTATAGCATGAAACCTCTTAAAGCAGCACTAAATATCTCAAACAAAGGAAACGCTTACTGAACCAGCATGAACCTTTTAACATTTCATCCCCACTGGGTTCGAATAAATACATAAAAGAGAGAGAGAGTCAGTTGGGGTCTGCAATATTCTCTACTGTGATTTTACTGTTCGTGATATAAACTACGTGGACAAAAGTATTGGGACACAGCTGTTTTCCAGGGTTTGGCCTAGACCCCGTACTCCCAGTGATTCCTAATGCTTTAGCAGGCCAAGACATTTTAGACAATGTCATGCTTCCAACTTTGCGGACACAGTTTGGAAAAGAACCTTTTCTATTCTAGCATGACTGTGCCTCAGTAAAAAAAGCAAAAAGAAAAAATAACAAAGGAAACTTCGGGACAGCTGGTGGCCTAGTGGTTAGGGCCTATACCCTGTAATCAGAAAGTGGTGGGTTCAATTCACAAGACTGCTAGCCACCTCGGAGGTACCCTGAGCATTGTACTGTCCCCACACATGGCACCCCGGGCACTGTGTTCATGGCTGCTCACTGCTTTACTTGGTGAGTGGGTTAAATGCAGAAAAGAATTTTGCACTTTTCACACTGTGTGGAGTGCTCATGTACGACAGAATTTTCACTTTTACTTTCACAAAGCGAGCTCCATAAAGACATGGCTGTATAAGTTCGGCGTGGAAGAACTGGCCGCACAGGACCCTGACCTCAACCCCATCCTACACATTTGGGATGAACTAGACTGGAGATGCCTCTCGTGCCTCAACTCATAAATGCTCTACAGAATAAACGGGCACAAATGCCCACAGAAACTCCACAAACCTATGAAGAGTCCCAGGAGGACCAATTCCATATTAAAGTCTATGTATTTGAATGAAATGCCAGTCCCTGTTGGTGTAATGTCAGGCATCCCAATAGTTTTGTCCGTATAGTGATTGCGTTTATTAATGGCTATATTAGCTCCTATCCTAACCCCAGTCCCACACACCAACCCACCAACTAACCTGTTATCTATTTTTTCCTCCAGACCTGTGTGCAAATTTTGCTCTCACAAGCATATTATTATCTGATATAATCATGTTCACTGTTGCATTCTTACTATTTAAGGTTAGTGAGTTACCTTCAAACTGTGAGTATCTAGTGTGACTGTGGCTTCAACCTGAATTGGGTTTTTGACAACATTTTGGAAAGCTTACCCAACCTACTTACAGCTGCTGTGTAGAAAAGAAGTCGTGGGCACAGAGAGGTCACTTGGTGATGTAATCAAAACTCAGAAAGTATTTTTCAGTCGATTAAAGATAATGAGGAAAAAAAAAGTACTTTTTCTATGAAATCATATGATATGTAAAATGACACTGTATATGACCAGGCCGTATCCCACATTTTACTTGCAATTTATATTTTTCCCTGAGGTCCTCTTATGATATGTATGCGGGTTTGTGAAACCAAAAATAACCATATTTCATTTCCATATAACCATTTCCAGCTTCTCTTTATCCTTCAGAATTAAACAGGTTGTTTTGTGCCTTTGAGACGGGTATATGTAAATAATCTGTGTTCTGATTGGCTGCCCTGTACTGTGTCTCCTCTAGAAAACTGGGTTGCTTTTGGCTGTTGGCTAAATAGGCAGATGTATGTTAATGCATTTTGTCGCATGACGAAACAGTAAATAAATATGGGCTATTTTTGCAGTTTAGTGTCTGTTTGCAGTTTAGTGTCTGTATGGACTGGGAAGTGTAGAGAAAGTTTAAAAATGTTGGCCTTGTTAGCATAACACATGAAACCCTTTTATTTAAAAAACAGTGAAAGAATGCAATTTTCAATAATAAAGGCCCTTTAAATTCCCCACAAATGTGTTCCTCTGCCCCCCTCAGCTCATATGAGTTACACATCACTCCTGTTATCTTCTGGGCTACTCAGCAGTGAGGAGTTGTGTCTGGACGTATGCCATCTGTCTGTAATTCACCCAAACCCCAGGGCGCCCAGCCCGACCTCTCCACAGCACATTCCGTGTCTAACAAATGCCAGTGTCAACAGTAAGCAGCCCATCCAGTGCGAGCTCTTCCTAACAGTGAGCTACAATGGCACATTGTGCTCCACACTCTTCTTTCTGCAGGGGAGAACGAGAGGGGGGAGGGAGTGAAGGCTTCATCAAACATCCCGCTGCAGGGAGGAGGAGGACGTGGAACCCAGCCAAAGGCCTGCAGAAGCCTTTAGACTGTGTTGGCCACTTGGAGATATGTTGAGTGCAACAGGCTATTGGAATTTGACCCTAATTGAACTGCCACATAGCGCGACAGCAGTAACTGTGCTATAAACAGCCTTTAATCAGCCGTAACAAATCCATAACTGGCACAGGGCAGCACATTTTTCACTTTGGCTTATTGAAGTGTTAATGCAATACTTATCAAATAGTCCATCTCCACTATGTCTTGTTTGTAGACCTTTATCATAAGCCAATAAACTAAATTTTTAGGAGTTTAAAAAGTACAGAAATGCCTTAATGACCATGCAATTTAAATGTCATATTCATAGGACAAAATATGTAGGATCTGTAAGTAAACAGTTAGGATGAATTCCAGCGGATACTAAATCTTCTGTTCTATAGAAATATCAGTGGTGGTGACAAGACCAAACACCTGAAGCCTTTAATGCCTAATTTGGTTTGTGAGATCATTTTGAGGTTTTGTATTTCCTAAAACTCATGAATAATAGTACATGAAGGGTGCCTTATATGTAAAATCCCAGAAGACATATTCACTCATAATTTTTGACAGACATTAAAAGGTATTGCTTTTTAACCCCTGGTTTCTACCACCCCCACCGGAAAAATACGAGTGATATGTTTCTTCGCGCCATTTTTTAAAATTAAGTCACTGGTATGATTTCATTTACATTTACTCAAATTATGATGATAAAAAATTGGTGGAATTTTAATCACAGATGTACCGGCAAAAAAAGACAGTACTTCTTCATATATACATAATATACCAGCGAATTTAAACTGTAATCAGATTACACAATCAGGGTAATGTGTTCCAAACACCTCAGACCTGCCCTCTATTGCCTAAACTGCTGTGTATAAGCATTAATGTATTTGTGCATCTCCTTATGAAAAACAGCCCTAACTATTAATTTAAAATGTCTCTTATCAACGTAATTGATAACGTGGGCTAATGACTTATTTTAGATAAGAAGAAGAAGAAGAAGAAGAAGAAGAAGAAGAAGAAGAAGAAGAAGAAGGAGAAGAAGAATTGGGGAAATCCACTTATTTGCTTGTATCTGTAACAAATGAGTTATCAAATTATCTACCATGAATCAAAATTCATAGCATGCCCAGTTCCTACCAGCTGCGATAATGAAAAGGTTATTTCTAAGACAAACATTAATTACCTAAAGTACATTCAAGAGGGCTTTTCTGCAAACTTGATCCTTAGTGCCACAGCAGTTATGCAAACAATGACTTCAGCAAAATTTCTCGCCACAGTGACTGTGTGAGAAAACCAGAGAATTAAGGAGTTGTCTCAGCGCAGGTGTTTATCCTGGAGCTATTACTGTTGATTTACTATCATTTATAATGGAAATGCTTAGTTACGACATTGTTTCTGGGTAGTTTCAATTTTTTGTAAAACCTTTCAATTCTTTTGCATGAAATGTTTCTGTAACGACGTCGCTGAGGTGTACATAAAAAACATTGGATATCGGCGCTGGCCTACAAATCCCTCATCAAAGCAGCCCTAATTCTCCCTTCTACTAATAAGCACAAATGCGGTACAAATGGAATGTTATTTGTTTCATAGACCCACAAGAAAGCAATAGGGCTGTCCTGATTACTCGATAATAATATAGTACTTTTCAATTAAACAATTAGGCAATTAAAAATGTACGTTCTTAATAAATGGGATTAAAGATGAGCTCATAGTTTAACTCATAATAAGGGAATCCGCTGGACATTTTGAAGGCGTGCTCTGCAGTCTGAAGGTTCTTCACAAGAGGGAGCTATTGTCATGATTGACTTAAGGACGTGGTGTTTATTAGATACAGAAACGAGTCTGGTGGCATTTCCTCTCACCTCTACTGCAGTGATGACATTAGTGAAATTTAAATGGAAAATCTTTTCCAATTTCTTATTAGCTGCTTGTTTTAAGCATTTTTTTAATTTGGCAATTTAAATTGCCAATTTCTTGTCCCACCATGATAGAAATAACTTCTGTAGATGAACATAAATCTTGTTCACTCAATGGGTCTTTCAGTTACTGATAGCATTTTGTGTTGATTTGTAGAGATATTTTCCAGCCTATATGACTCAACTAGCCTCTGTGGCTAATTTTAAGAAGTTAAAACTCTGATAACTGTTGTTTTTAAGAAAAGTCAGCAGCTCTGCCCCTGAACAGCCAGACGGGACCTGGTTTAATTAGTCGGCCGCGTCAAGCCCCAGGCTGCTGGCTGCTGTGTAACATAGTCCCTCAGGCATCCTCCCCACTTTCACTCTGAGGTCATTCTGCAACAGGCGCATTATAACATGCCTAATCCATTCCAGCCGGTGGGCCACAGAACTGGAGTGACTTTGACAGAAGAATCAACGGAGCCTTGTTTCTGCTGGAGAATTTGGAGCTGTTCACACAGTCTGTGGCAGCACATATATGAAGGCAGGGGCAAGACAGGGGCAGCTTGTCCAAGAGTTAAAAAATGCAACTCAGCAATCTTACAGATAAGACCAAGTGAACTCAGTTCCAACCCCTTTTTGAAAATACAGCCGCTAAAACGATTCTCTGGAGCGATGCCACGGAGGAATCACTTTTGGGGCCCATCACTTTTAAGATTAGAGAGTTAATAGAATTTAATAAAAGAAAAAGCCGTATCTATGACAACACATCAATGATTTGCATCTTGCTTTTGGTCCCAGCATTCCTGGGATTCCAACTCACCTGGGATTCCAGCAAAACCTTTAACCATTATTTATTTATTATTACTACAATACATGTTGCTATTCTGTACATGCTGCTATGCTGCTACACAGGTCCATACTTTTACACAGACCCTCAGCTCCCCCAAACCTATCGAAAGTGGCTGGTGGCTACACTCTCCTCCCTGCAGAACCCGTGTGACCGCCCCTGAGCACACTTTAAATTATTGATTAAAAAATTCCTGAGTTTGTTTTTTCTCCCCCTGTAGTATCGAAAATAGTATCAAGTACCATCCTCGGTACCGTGACAAGCCTAGTTATAATAATAAAAATAATAATAATAATAATAATAATAATAATAATAGTAATAATAATACATTTAAATGTATGGCACCTTCTCAAACCCAGGGATGCTTTACAGAGTGACAACAAAACAAGAATACATACAAAGAACTCACAACATAGACTACACAACAAGAGTAGACAAACAGAGTCCTAGCACAGAGAGAAAAGATGTGACTTCAAGGTGACTCTTGAATTCTGAATTAGAAGAAGCATCTCTAATGTTTTTGGGCAATCAGTTCCTTAAGTTGGGCACAGCAACACTGAAGATCCTACCGCTCATAGAGGACAGTTTGTATTTGGGTACTGTAAGTAACCCAGAGTCAGGATGTAGCAGGTCTTGTATATAAGAGAGAACGTGGCCACAAAGGGCTTTGAAAGTATATAGGAGAATTACATACTAAATAAGAAGGAAACTGGTAGCCAGTGAAGATGATGGAGGGCAGGAATGTTCTGAAAGGTACATTTCGTGTAAGTGAGTAGTTTGAGTTTTGAGTAGCTGGGTGATCAAAGGGAAGGGCATTACAGTAATCTAAGCGTGAAGTGATAAAGGCATGAACAAGCATTTCAGCACCATCCACTGAGAGAGTTGCAAAGACGAGCTATATTTCTGGGAAGAACGAAATTTGCTTTTAGCAGAGCGTTTGTATGACTATTAAATAAGACAGTGGGGTCAAAAACGACCCTTGTTCTGTGTGGTTAGTGTGCGCAAAATGAGGCATTTAAATTACGGGTGTCGAATAGGTGGTCATTTCAATCAATTAATTACAGAAAAAACACGTTAATAAATGTACGCTGATTAATCGCACCACGTGACTTTTACCTGGTCCAGTGTTCTGAGTACATTTACATTTATCAGACGCTTTTATCCAAAGCGACTTCCATTCTCTAACTACAGGAAACAGTCTCCCTGGAGCAACTCGGGGTTAAGGGTCTTGCTCAGGGACCCAGTGGTGGTGTGCTGGAGGTAGGATTCGAACCTGTGACCTTTTGGTCTGGAGGCAAGTATCCTACCACCAGGCCACCACCATCCCCATGAGTAAACATGCTACCCATCGAAATGTGCTACCATGCCCTTCTGCGCAGTTCAACGGTCTTGGGATTTAGTGCCACGCTTATAAATCTGTGTTACCTCGGGACACTGGCAGCTGTATGAACTTAAAGCATGAATCGTCAGAGAGCCCTTCTTCATGATAGCATTTCTCAGTGTTAGAACCTGACTGTATAAACTGCCTCTAAAGATCTGTCTAATAAAATAAAATATATTTTTCTCTGATTATGCGTACTGTTTGCCTGTTTTTCATCATTATCAGTGTTGTAAACTGACTACAAACGGCATGAACTGTATAAACTTAAGGGGGCCACAACTATTATATTAGGGGAGGACGTACGAGTGAAACACGCAAAATGCCAAATGTGTCGTCCAGACAGGAGGCGCACACGCAGACCGTTGACGTAACAAAATGTGACTTGATCTGGCAAAATGAGTCACAGCGACCCAAAATTCAAAATTGAGGTGTTGGTATCCTTGAAAAGAGGAAAAAATAAGTTTTATATATTGGATATATATGTCGGGCGGCACGGTGGCGCAGGGGTTAGCGCTGTTGCCCCTGGGTTGGGCGCAGGGTCTTTCTGTGTGGAGTTTGCATGTTCTCCCCGTGACCGCGTGGGTTTCCTCCGGGGACTCCG
>JBBJLR010000040.1:3110128-3124217 GCA_037577145.1 Brachypetersius gabonensis | reverse complement strand
ACACACACACACACACACACACACACACACACACACACACACACACACACACACACACACACACACACACCATTTCCCATCTTCACAGAATGGCCTGTGGCTTTACAGATTAACGAACCCTTGAACAACTCGGATTATTATTGTTATTATGCTTTACAGAATTACTGTATGTGGAATATCATCATTAAAACTGTCAGAAACACTGCATTTCCAAAAACAACAACTTTACAAGAGAAGGAAAAACATTCTCACAGAGTAAGTCAATGTATATTTTTTTCTTTTCTAGTTTCCTCTTCCTCATCAGTCAGCCTTTTTAAACAAAAAAAACAAGAATGAAAAAACAAAAAAAAAAAACGCATGCATTCAATCTGCCTTCTTACTTTTTTGGTTCAAGGTCAGAAATGACAAAAACATGACAAAATGTATTTATTTTTACTCCCTGCCAGACAAGACTGAACACAGAGCTTATCATAAAATTCAAATCATCATAAAACATCTCCTCTACTGCTTCCAAACACAAATGTGGGATCGCTTGAAAGTTTAGAGACCACACTTCGTTTAAATGAATGATGAGGAACGAATCATCAAACAAAAATGGAGGTCTGAGCCTCTCAAACAAGCAACGTTTACAACCATCGTCTGCAGTGCAGAACAGACGGCGTGGAAGGCCACATCTGGTTGAATAGTTGCTTAGTTACAAAAATAAACCAGTTAGCAGAAATCCAACACATGCCTCAGAACTAGGGCATGTGCTCTGCCCACATGTTCTACACACCATGCTGGAAAACTGCATTACATTATAGGGCTCTCTGCAGACTTATGCCACAAAAAGCAGTGAGTAATATGACTGCGTTTTCTCGTCTGCAACAGCAGGGAGCGTCTCTTAAAGCAAAGACAGGAATTGTCCACACTCTGCTGGTTCTGTCCTGTGATCCAAACGTGTGATAAGATTCTAAATCGAGTGTCTGTTTGTGCTCCATGCCTCAAAGAAGCTTTAGAATCAATTTAGATTATTGTTTATTAGCAAAATGTAAAACCGTAGAGAAAGTTATGGACTCTGAGTGGCACTAATAGGAACCAGAATTCAGGATGTCCATAAGAGCATGTCTATAATACAAATATTTTCTTTACCATCCAAAAAAGGGAAACTTAATATGTTGATCGTGGTAAAATACTCAAAGGGAAACTAAATTTGTACATAGTGGTAAAATACTCAAAGGGAAACTACTCAATTCTCAAAGGGTGGTGGTGGCATAGTGGGTAGGATACTTGCCTCTAGAACAACAGGTCATGGGTTCGAATCCTACCTTCAGCACCACCACTGGGTTCCTGAGCAAGACCCTTAACCCCAAGTTAGTTAGGGTTAACCCCTGTAGTTAGGGATTGGAAGTCGCTTTGGACAAAAGCGTTTCATAAATGTAAATACAGTGCTGTGAAAAAGTGTTTGCCTGATTCCTCAATATTTCCAATCAGTTCATCAACCAAATTTAAATTTTTATCAAAGACCACACAACTAAACACAAGCATTTTAAGTGAAGGATTTTATTATTAAGGGAGAAAACAAATCCAAACCTACATGGCCCTGTGTGACAAAGTGATTGCCCCCTAAACCTAATAACTGGTTGGGAGACCCTTAGCAGCAACAGCTGCAATCAAGCGTTTGACATAACTTGCAATGAGTCTTTTACAGGGAATTTTTGGCCCACTCGTCTTTGCAGAATTGTTGTAGTTCAGCCACATTGGAGGGTTTTCAAACATGAACCACCTTTTTAAAGTCTTGCCACCGCATATCAAAAGGATTTAGGCCAGGACTTTGACTAGTCCACTCCAAAACTTTCATTTTGTTTTTCTTCAGCCAATCAGAGGTGGACTTGCTGTTTCGGATCGTTGTCCTGCTGTTTTGGATCGTTGTCCTGCTGTAGAACTCTAGTTCATTTTAGCTTAAGGTTATGAACATATGGCCAGACTTTCTCCTTCAGGAGTTTTTGATAGACAGCAGAATCCATGGTTCTATTTATCACAGAAAATCTTGCAGGTCCTAAATGCTGTTTTTGCTCAGCAGTGGTTTTCGTCTTGGCACTCTGCCATCCAGGCCATTTTCCCGAGTCATGAACACTGTCCTTAACCAAAGCAAGTGATTTCTCTGGATGTTGTTGTGGGGTCCTTTGTTATCTCTTGGATGAGTTGTCGCTGTGCTCTTGGGGTAATTTTGGTTGGCTGGTCACTCCTGGGAAGGTTCACCACTGTTTCATGTTTTCACCATTTGTGGATAATAGCTCTCACTGCCGTTCACTGGAGACCCAAAGCTTTAGAAATGACTTTATAACCTTTTCCAGACAGATAGATCTAAATTATTTTCTTTCTCATTTGTTCCTGACTTTGTTTGGATCTCGGCATGATGTCTAGCTCTTACTTAAAAAAGCCCTTTGACAGGCAGGGCTTATTTAAGTAATCGGGCCTGGGTGTGGCTCGAGATATACAACTCAAGTGTGATGAACCACTGTTAAGTCATGTTTTAACAAAATACAAAATACTAAAGCTTTAAAACACCATAAAAGAACATCTCAAACAGTAGGCTGTGTATTCATAATCAATCCATATAAAGGCTTATTATAAGGTTACTTACAGAGCCATTAACCACTTCAAACATACGGTTCCTATATCAGTGTGAACAATTCGGACTCAGTTATTATCTCTAGAATGGTTCATTACACACTCTGAGTGATTATTTTCAGTTTAAACTTGAATTTTATCCACAGAAATGTAGAAAATAAAGGTTGCAATTCCCATTGAATTATAGACTATTTGAAACCATTTGTGAATATCCTCATCATCCTCAGTTCCTAGTTTTACCCAACAGTTGGTTAAAAGGAACAAATATGACACCAGTTTCCAAACAGAGATTAACACATCCTCAGAGCATTTGAGGCTTAATGCTGAATTTCTTTGATGTGTCCCACACTGAACCTCACGCACAAGTCCATTAGGCCTTCGCCACACAAAGAGCACGACTGTGAATTAGCTTTTACCAGGCTCATTTGTGCACCGGACGCTATTTCTCATTATAATAGAGATCTTGGGAAATCTGAACAGAAATCTCAGCATGGAGGATTAAACATGTGGATAAAAGTGTTCTGTTCTGAGTTTAATTGAAAACAGTGGAAGATTTCCTGCTGATACATTGTGAATGACAATTCTGACTAATGAATCATCCAGTTGATTGTTTCAGTTTCCCCTTTTATATTCAGAAATGTGATGTGGGTGATGTTAAAGGGATCTCTCAAAGGGTTTTAGAGCAGACACAATTTCAGTGGTCTGAATATTTTTCTTATGATTATCTACACTTATTTGTTTAAGATCTGGTCTATATGACCAGAGTGATGTGGTAAAAGAGAAATGCTCCAAAAATGTGTTTGACACAAAACCTCCATTTCTGTTTTTCCTTCTGTTAAGTTATCAGTATTAAGATATGAGGGTCTAACAGCAACCACATATCACTCTTTATGCTAATGTTGTATTCCATAGGGGTCCCGTTGCTATCGTTTGCATGAAAGGCCTGTTTGCAAAGCTTAATCACGCTGACATGTTTTAAATGTGCATAAAGAAAGATAAAACAAACAGCAAAACAATGTGCTCAGATTGATAAATCAGGTATTAAGCCCTTTACCTCCAGATTCTGTCATTCATTTGGGAAGCACTATGAAAGTAATATGTGAGGTCTGCTGTTGAGAAAGTGAGTTGTGTGAGTAAGAATTAAAGAGGAAGTCCACAGATTTCTCCACCACAGAGGTGCAAGTCATTCAGAGTGTTTTTTCAATTTAGTCCTTTATCTGCCATCCAAAACATCTATTACAACTCAGAGAATACACAAAATAAGCTTAGCAGAAATTGATTATATATAACAAAAAAGAGAAAAGGAAAGCATAAAGGGACATCATTTTGAATCAAATGTTATTTAATACCAGTGAGTCCTCCCACCGAATATGACATCCTTCTGCTTCAGGCTATGTTACAGCTATGAAACAGTAGCAATGTCATGTTGACATTTTTGTGATGTTCCCAAATGTACCTGAATGTCCCTCTGTTCCAGCCAGTCTGTAATGTATTTCAAATCTTGTTTGCCAGTATGTATTCTAACTGTTTCTGGCAAACATGTTTGTCAGTTGGTTTACTCTCATGGCTGTCAAAAAAACCTCGTTTAGGACCAAATATATTTCTATATTTCTATAAGCAGCAGGTCTCAAGGCATCAGTAATTAAATAATTAAACCCGGGACTATTGTCACAACTCCTGAATGAGGGCAGGCGCATAGGCAGACTTCCATGCTTGAAACTTTAATAAAAATTCAAACCAAAAAACAAACACATACATGAGGGCCAGAAACCAAATATGAAAGGAGTCAGGAGGAAACACAAAACGAGCCAACATGACGGTTAACCCACAACTAAATAGTGAAACACAACCTATTAAACACATATAAGCAAATCCTACCACCAATACCAAAACACAAACACTTATATTTAAACAACACCCAGCTGTCACTCATAAATCAGAAAGCACACACCCCACTTCATAATAGATTCTAAACAAATTACCGAAAAGAACGGCCTCTAGTGGCAGCCAACCGTCACAGTACCAGTCATGACAACTATAAGGGGACACTTTATTTTACTTGACTTAATTTGAGTTCTGAAGGTCATCTGGCAACTAATGTAAAAGCCAGTTTGATGTAAATTGTGCTCTAAATTAAACTTTTATCTTCTCCCAGATTTATACCTGTTTCATTCCACTGAGTAGAACGTCTCTCAGCCATTTAGACTGTTTCATTAATTGCACATTCCAACACAGACAGTATGTCTGAAACTGTATGTTTATGTCTCTATTGATTTTTCTCCCACTTTTCTATTGATTTTTTCCACTCAACAAAAACCTATACATTTTCAGCTTAGCCACACTGTGACCTTTTCCATGCCGTAACGTGAGGAATGATAGTGCTCTGTGACCACGGCATTCAATAAGAAAAACGGTTTTAAATAGCTTGCACTCTTCAAGGTAAGCAAAGGTGCTGGGAGAGTGTTGGAGGACTTACTTGTGACCCAGCTCATGTGCTACGGTGAATGCCAATGGCAGGCCTGTGTCCTCGTTGATGCTGCAGCTGCGATGGGGCTGGCACATTCCGGCCACGTGAGACAGCCCCAGTGTCTCACACGGCTTATTGGCAGCAGCACAGATGTCTTTCCTGTGTCAAACAGCAGCGTTAGCCCTGTTAAAATTACAGCAAGGAGTACAACCTGACCTCCATCCAATGTTCAGAACAGAAGAACCCTGGTGGTTTTAACCCAATCTCTATCAGCTACACCTGAAGTCTAGGATCTATTACCATAGCCAATAACTTGTACTTTGAAGCACACCTATGATAGAAGCCACTGGACAGATTCTGTGGTCCTTCAGTGAACACATAGAAAACATGGATTCAGATTTGTATAAATTCTTGATATAAAGGTGTTTGTAAAATCATTTGTAAATTAAACTGTATAATTAATTTCTTATGTTTTCACATGATTATATTGCATTGTCAGAGTCTGTATTCAAAAATAGGAGCATGCATTATCTGGTGATTTGCTGGTTTAGAATTTGTGTGACTACTTGAAGGTTTTAATAATGTAGTTTTAATAATATAGTTTATAATTAGGAATTGCATATAAAGGCATTTCTGCTTTTGCTGCGGCCACACTGGTTACGCATCGTCAGATTACACTGAAACTGGTATCAGCTACTATCATTTTGCCAGAATTCCTTTTGTGATTATCTACATTAATCTGATTAAGTGACATGACAATCAGTGTTCAAACGACCAAAGTGAAATGGAAATGAAAAAAACAGGTTACATGAACTTCTGGTATAAGTTATGTTTTTTCCTTCTGTTATCAGTATGTATGTATGAAGTTATGAGATTTTGTTCCAGCAGCGACCACATAGCGCTCCTTCTGCTAATGTTGCATTCTGAAGGGGTTCCGTTGCTTTCATCTACATGCAAGGCCTGTTTGTGAGCTTGATCACACTCCACTTATGTGCTGTGCATAAAGAAAGATAAAACTAATAGCTTTAGGCTTGTTATACATAAACACCATGACAACTCTATCCATGTACTACTACACCATATGGACAAAAGTATTGGGACGCCTGACCATTACACCAACAGGGACTTAAATAACACTGCTTTCAAATGGATAGACTTTAATATAGAGCTAGTCTCCCTTTGTAGCTAAAGCAGCTTCCACTCTTCTTGAAAAGCTTTTCACAAAATTTTGAAGTGTTTCTGAAGGAATCTGTGTAAATTTATTCTGTAAAGAAGAATGATGATGTTGGGCGAGAAGGCCTGGCTGGCAATCTCCATTCCAGTTCATCCCACAGGTGTTGGATGGGGTTGAGGTTAAGGCTCTGAGCTCTGTCTTTATGGACATTACTTTGTGCACAAAGTTGGAAGCATAGGGTTGCCCAAAATGTCTTGATCTGCTGAACCATCTCTGGAAATAAGGGGCTGAACCCAAACCCTGAAAAACAGGTGTGTCCCAATACTTTTGGCTATATAGTGAACATCCATACTTCTATTATATGAGTCATTATATGAGTCATTTATCCTAATCAGGGTTGTGGGGGTTCTGTAAGGTTCCAAATCCAAAAGGCGAAAAAAAAACCCCACCCTGGACAGGTCTACGTTCATTCATGAAATTCACCATCTGTTCAAAGGCTTTTCTATATGTGACTTTTCAGTCAACGGGTTTTCAGGCATTTCATATTTTTCTAGGTACCTGAAAAGGGAACATAATTATTGTCCACAGTAACTGACTGTATGATGTAGTAATCAGTTTGTGGGTACAATTAGGTGAGATTACTGCAGAAAGGAAAAGGGCCATATTAAATGGCAACGCCATTGCATATCAAAGCAAAAAAGGCTCATCCATTACATGTACTCATAGCACAAAGAGATCATTACATGTCCCACTACTTCAGCGCAATTAAGCAAAAGCCATAACACACAAATCGGCTTGTGTGCACTGCATGAAAGCATATTGGATCACACAGCTACATTATAAATGTTCTTATTTTCTTTACTACTTGCACTGTTGCTTTTCGTAAACAATGATGAAAGATCAGATAAGCACCTTGTAAGCAGGACAGCCACATCATGATGGACTGGGTGGTCATCTCCCTTCATATTGAGGTGCTTCTGCCATTTGCAGAAGCTGTTGAGGCTGTTGTCTGCATGGTGAGTGATCTTTAGGTCTTCCTGAGTGCATAATGTAAATAGGGCGGGGGGCAGTATTCAGAAATGAAAATGTAATTCACAGAGACGTGGTAGCAGATAAAAGCATCTTCACGAAACTGAAACGAGTGGTTATATAATTAAATGTCTGATAATGACTAGAGTGGGCCTAATCAGTGCTGGACTGGTGGGCCGATGGTAAATTTGGGCCGGTCAGGTCACCCAACACACGCCCCTACCCCCTCGAAGAATGACAGTGAGAGGGGCCCTTGTGGGCGTGGGCTCCCATCAGCAACACCCCCCACCCCTCCACTCCCTGAAAGAATGTTATGGAGAGGGACACCAGCGCGTATTCCCGTTAGCACAATCCCCCCCTCCCCCACCCCACCTGGGTAGGCCGGTCTCAAAATGCTTGGTAAGTTTTTTTGTCCCAGTCCAGCCCTGGGCCTAATTATGGGAAAATGCTTGAGAATCCAGCTGTTCAAGCAGGAATCCAACAATATCTCTTAAACAAGCAACCCAATTGGTAACACAAGGTTGAAATAAGATAAAAAAGGGTTTTTACTGAGCCGTGCCATGTAGCAGCTTAACTGCACACACTCTTATGGATGCTTCTA
Source organism: Brachypetersius gabonensis (assembly GCA_037577145.1). Lineage (NCBI taxonomy): Eukaryota > Metazoa > Chordata > Actinopteri > Characiformes > Alestidae > Brachypetersius > Brachypetersius gabonensis. The sequence goes on along the minus strand of JBBJLR010000040.1, from coordinate 3,116,333 downwards.
TTTGTGTTCCATCACTTCTCCCTCCTTTCCTTCATAGTCTGATTCAGACCATTTGATCCCTTAACTGCACACACTCTTATGGATGCGTCTATTTGTGTTCTATCACTTCTCCCTCCTTTCCCTCATAGTCTGATTCAGACCATTTGATCCATGTGCTACTTTTCACACTGGCTGCACTTCCGTCTGGCTTACCTCGTCCTTTTCAAGCAGAATGAGACGAACCACCACAATATTGATGGCGTTTCCAATGCTGGAGTCATGAAACAACCCCGCAACCTGTTCAAAAAAACAAACAACAATGATACATATGACATCAGCATCACCTAAAAGTACATAATATGTAGAAATTACTTGTACTGCAGATGTATTGCTATATATTACAAATTTGATTTGCCCCACAATATACTAAAAAAGAATATGTGAATCAATACAGATTTGACTCATTTAATCTTGTTGGGTAGCAATATGATATAAAATATTATTACAGCTACATTCATTGCCTCTGGGGCAATGCAACCAAAACCATTGTGTGGCATGTAGGGAGAAGTTAGTGAATGAGGCCATGAAGCTGTCCTTTACAACAGCACCCCTAACAGCTGACAGGTTAAGATCTCAACCCTCCTGTCGAAGGCAAACATCAGTTTTATGTGCTGAGGGCTTGTGTGCCTGATTAAAGTCATCTTTTGTTTATGTGTGAGCTGATTTTTCCCAAGTGCACTTCTTTCACTTGACATGAACAGCAGCCTAAATAAATTTGCCCTTATGCATCGTCAGAAGACCTTCAGCAACACTTTTTAACCTGTTCTTCAAACGCAAGGTCAGCGTGGGCTATTTAATGAATACAGTCAAGAGTATCCTTTGTCAAAAAATGTTTTATTTATAGTGATAATTCTAGGTCCTCCACACAGAACACACTCATGAACATTTCAATTTGATTTAAATTAAAGTTATGTGACCTTTTCTATATTATATATTCTTCCTAAGAGGTTAAATAAATAGAACATGTACACTAAACCCTGCAAAGAAATGCCACATTTAATTATGCTTCCTGAAGAGAATGTGGACATATTTTCACGTCTACAAAGCACATAATATCACTGGGGGCGTTTCCAAGAGTATATAAGTGTATAAGATTCAGACTGAATGACATTTTATGTCACCAAGCAATCTTAAAATTATATTTTGACACCCTCAGGCACTGCCTACACATTAAACACACATTAAATACCTACCTGGCCATCAAATGTATTTTTTTTACTGATAATGTTATAGTTAATGTTATATGTTAAGCCTGAGGTGCCCTAACAGCCACATTTTGGATAATCTGGACACCTTTAAATTTTATCTTGTTTTTCTTTTCTTTCTTTCTTTCTTTCTTTCTGACCAGAAACCAAATACATAATCAAAGAGATGAGGAAAAAATTATTGCGGTTTGGTGTCTGCACTGTTCTCTACTGAAGGTAAAAACCCCTGAATTAAATAAACAAAGTATTGCAGGAAAACCCCAACAGAAGCAGTCATTCGGAGCTGACTGGTCCGGATGCTCACTGTACACACTGAAGGGGAGGGAGGGGTCATTTCCATATTGCATTATTGCTATATCAGTACTGATAAGGGCAGCAGTGCAAAAATGTTTATACTGAGAAGCCCTACCCCAGAACTCTGTCTCTTTGTTTGTATGCCTTGGTGGTTCGTGAAAAGAAATGAGTATGAAAGCCTGAGAATATGAGACAGTTAACAGTCAGTCAACAATCCATCAAGGGAAATTAGGTGGGTGTTTTGTGTGAAAACATCACACATGGTCCTGAATCATTATGTATGTAAGCACAGCCAGTAATCATCAGGTGATTACTTTCTGAGAAAGTAACAATCAAACTTAAAAAGGTAATTAATTAAGGCAACGGCTATAGAACACCCTACACTGAAAAAGAATGGGTTTGTTATCTCCCATTGCACTACGCCTGCCTCTTAAATACCAATAAGTTCTTTAAGAAGAGAAAAGACTTCACCATGCGTAGTAGTTCCTCATTATAAAGTGCTGTAAGGAATTAATGAGACACCTTAGATGCTCTTTTCCTGGGCATAGTTTTAATCTGACAACGTGAAGAGCTGGTCTTTGAATCAAGACCCGAAGATGCCTATGCTGGTAAACAATCTGGTAAACAAAAATGTCCTAGAAGGAAACTGATAACAGACGATCACTTTGCGCCAACACCATATTCTCATTACACTCCGTAAAGTGAATGAACGATCCGGTAATAAAGGTTGAAAAGGTCTATGCCTGAGAGAGTTGCGGGTGCACTGGTGGGAGGGTGACTCTAACCTCGACTGAGCTTTCTGAATCATCAAAAGGGAGCATCTTAACTGTGATGTTTTTGGGAGCGGGTTTCAGATTTGGGGTGAGCGATATTGCAGCGATATAACGTCATGAAACAGAAACTTCACAGTTAGGTTTCTCTGAGGTTTAGTAAGTACAGACTTCTTTCTCTCAGTGTGAGCGTGTTACTCCACGTTCAATGACAAACTATGCAGGCCACATTCATACACTGCAATGCACACCTATACATCCGACCACTGTTAAATGTACTTGTGAAAGAAGGTCCCAATCACTGTTAAAGTGGATATATTATGCAAAACAAGTTATGAAATGTTCATGCACAAAATCACTCTCGCATAAACAGATGTTTCAGTCCCTTTCAAAATGAGCTGTTTAAGGGCTCTGTCACTTTTATGCAAATAAGCTGATGCTGGCCACGCCCCACCCATCCCATGCTAATGCTGCGTGTCAAACAGAGGCGCTATCCAGCCCTATATGTTGGATGCCGAGTCAGACCCAGAGCATGATGAACACAACACTTAATGTGTGACTTGATGAGAGATCTTCAACTAATTTAGTGGGTTTGAGCTTGGCAGATGAGGGGCGGTTCTATGCAAATTTCCTTAGTGTGATGTCACAATAAGGAAGCAATCCAAGCAGCTCGTTTTCAAAGGGACTTTTTATGTGAGAGTGGTTTTGTGCAAAGAACTTCATGAACATGTTTTGTTAGCCCATAGACCTATTATAACTAAAGTGAGTTTTGCAGAATATGTCCCCTTTAAATGTGTTCGAGCCACAGGATTCCAATTTCTTTTGAATGTGTTTCTTGTGAATGTGTCAAAGCCACGGATCGATGTTAAAAGTGCTCAAGCTACGAGAATCAAATTGCCCTTAAATAGGTTTGAGATTCTGCTCATCATGTAAACCACGGGATTCTGCCCACTATTAAATGTGCTTGAGTCACGATATGAACTTCGAAGCAGACTGCAATTCAGCACCCACAAGATGAATAAAGATGAGTAAAGAAACAAGGGCAACCCTACGACTAAGACACAATTCAACGTGATTACAGCAGCTGGAGTTTTGTTACAGCAACAACACACTACATTACAGATTCATGGGAAATTTAAAAAATGTTTTTTTGGACAAAACCAATAATGAAGCCCACACAAACGACACAAACGATGTGCTTTAAGAGATCACCATGAGTGACAAAACAAGAAAACTAGTCAGTGTCACACGTGCGGCTGGATTTCCACCTCACTCTGAAAAAGTGAACTCTTGAAAAGGATTTTTGAACCCACTTAGTTCCATTATTGTTTTGGAAATACTCACATTTTTCCCAGCTGAACCTTCGGCCCCTAATTAAGCCTTTGAGATTCAGTAAAGTTTTAGTCCACAACCCGCAGTTCAAAAGAAAAATGCAAATGTACATTATTGTGTAAATCTTCAATAACCTTCAAAACCTTAGTCCAGTCTTAAAGGGGAAGCTTATTAAAAAATAATACATGCAACTCGCTTCCTGAATGTGGCTGATCAGCTGAGACATGTCTGGTGTCTGAGCTTCTTGAGTTTTGACACTAATGAAGCTAACAAGTAATGAAAGCTGACCACACTAATTAGTGAAGCACAAACTGCACACTCTCATCGCCAGACATGTGCCAAACTGCATGGAGCTGATAAACTGTAAAATATTCAAAGATGTCGTATAATATCAGAAACCACATTAGCAATCCTATTAATGATTAATTAGGAAGAAATAAGTTTCTATTATTTTTTATCTACATTAGCCTCATTACTCCAGTAGAAAACCATCAAAGCAGGCCTCGGACTTGTAACATGTTTGAAAGACCAATTTGCTTTGAGGTCGGGAGGGAAGACGGAGTTAATTCACTCGTTTACCAAACCTATAAGATTCCTTTTTGGACCAACAGTAGGAATGTAAACGGATGTCAGTGACTAGGATTTGACCTGACAACCAATAAAAAGGAGATTCTTATTTAATAGGACAGACATGCTTACTTATTTGACATGCCTAAAGCAGATCGTAAATGCATTATGTTTTCAAAATTCCAGGGAATTCTCACTAATGCAAAGGATTTTTACAGAGTTTTTGTCTGGGTGACTTACCCGAGCACATTCTCTTAGAACAATGTATAAAGGCCCTCATTCATTCTTGTCTCCAAGAACTTTCTAAGCTGCAAAAGAGAAGGGTTTTCTGACCCAAAGGACAGCTGAGTGAGGAACACAGAGTGCCAAGTAGGCTTTGTGCACTATTCACTCATCAGTTTCTGCTACCTGGAATTGACGCTTGCTTTTTCCACTTGGTCAAACAGCCTAGACACGGATTCAACATGGTGCAGAAGCAGGAAACATAGCTGTCAAATCACATTGTCCTTCAGTCAGGAGAGAGGCTCAAAAGACAGTCTTTGGAATGTTTTATTGGAAAAGATGGCATCAAAATGCCCACAAGCTTGACGGGCATATATACTGAACAAAGAGAGAAAAATAAGGAAGGAAATAAAGGCCTCGGAGGAAACTCCGGATGATGGAACGTTTCCTCTTTACATTATGCCTTTCAAATCCGACGGCATGTCTGTAATGGAAATCTTTTTTTTTTCTTCCTGAGGGCTTTTCTTTTACATGCCCTTCATTGGCAGGGGCTATGCAAGGCGAGGAGTATATTTTGGAAAATGTGTCTAACAGCCCGCAGCTGTATTACGGTGAGGTCAGCTGACTTGGATCCAGCTCAAGAGAATGAACGTTGCTTGCTGCAGCCTGCTGCCGAGAAGAAAGGGAGTTACACGAGGAAACTTGGGACATCACCGCAGACAAAGGAAAGAGTGTCAATGTGGAAATACCACCTTGGGTGGACACACTGGAAAACAAGCTCTGGATGCTACACTATGTCCAGGAGAATGAGCGGAGGCTGACAGTCATGTCTTTCCTAAATGAGTTAGATGCAAAAATCTCTCAAATTTGCTTAATTTAGCACAAATGTAGTTGATTAGACAAAACATGTTGCCTTCAGATGTTTGCTTGTTTGTTTTCTGCACTGTAGCCTAATGTAGCTAATAGAAGCTTATGGCCAGAGTCTAACATAGTGCAACCTGCCTGGATCATCACACACTGGTCTCAAGTTCTGTTTGTTCTGGTTAGGACTTGGTTATGTGGTTAAAATTATGTAACACACTGTTACCCATAAAAATAGCAGTAAACACAGTAAGACTGAACACACTTGGGGTATACTCACAATGTTCATGACTGCTAGGACGTAGCTCTCCACTCCATCCCTACCATGGTACTCCACCATTTTCGGGTCGGCCACCACCAGCGTCTCCACCCATTTCTCCCGGCTAATAGAGCGCTGTCTCCTGCGGTGCTGACGTCTCTCCCAGCGCTCTCGCTGTCTCTCCACCCGAACCGCTCTTTCCCAAGGATCTGAGACAGCAGACACTTCATTCAGCAAACACTGCATTCAGTGAATTTCACTCAGTTCACTGTAGGCCCTATTATCAGGTCAAGCTTCACTGTCATTCCTCATAAAGACTGCATGTTTTGACGAATAATTGAGCAAAGTTTCCAAAAGTAGGCAAACAAATATAAGGCATACATTTCAAAATAATGTACTAGTAAATGATCAATTATAAACTCTTACATAAACAAACACTATCTGGCAAAAACTAAATATAAATGGTTGTGTCCTTTGGCTCTACTTATGTGACGACTGATCATTTTTAGCACTCACAATTAATATACAGTAAACCCCCAGTTTTACGCAGATCAGGACTCGCGGATCCAGTCACACGCGTTTTTTTTCAAGAACGAAACTGATCGTTTTACGCGGAAATATTCAAAACAACGCGGAACCTGCAAATATCCTCTGCT
>JBBJLR010000040.1:3099234-3110028 GCA_037577145.1 Brachypetersius gabonensis | reverse complement strand
AGTCATCATAGCTTGCGTAGTATAGACCCAGCTCCCAACCCAACTTTGTGAATAGATTAACGGCAATATTTTTTTTAGCGCCCGATAAGAGTCTCACGTTAACGCAGCATGTTAACGCCAATAACGACCCACCACTATTTAAAATGGGTTTTTTTCCAGGTTTTTGATAGTGTATTGTTTCTATATAATACACAATACACATCATGTGTTTTGCATAAACACTCAACAGTAAAAGGTGTTCACTGAAGTAATATATTTTAAAGAACCTCCAAGTATGACAGGATGAAACTTCCTCTGAATAAAAAACGAACATAGTGGAAGCAAAACTGTTCCCCTATCGAGTATCACTCGATAAATCTGAGCAGCTGACTCACCAGGCCATCACATGTGCTGACAGCTGCTTGACCCTTGGTGGCTGAACTACTCCAAACCTCCCCAAGGAAGTAGCACAGAGAACGGCCATGGGAATGCAGCGAGGAACCTCTGAGACCACCGTGCCGTCGCTCCGTGAGAAATCCAGGGGATAATAGATGAGGGTTTACGGTGAGATTGAAAAGTAAGTCCAGACCGCCGTACTGCAGGTTGTAGTAAACATGAGCCTGACTGTCCCTGCCGTCCTCTGTCTGCCTCCGACGAACTCGACTCACATGATGAGAAATGAGGTTCGAGATAAAACGTCCAGTTGAATCCACTCTCCGAGGGTGAACAACCTCATACTGGAGAAGGCCTTCCAGAGATCCATCTGCAGAAGAAATCCTAAAGATAAACTTAGCAAAGAAACCCACAAAACAGTCCACACTTACAGACTAAACCTTTAAATCAACTTTGACATGATGTGGAGGTTCACTAAACTTTAAAAAGGTTCTTTACACCCACACTCACAATCTCATTTAGTAAATGGTTCCAAAAGTGGTTCTTTGACGGCATCACTCCCAAGAACCCTCGTTTTAGTCAAGATGCAGTGAAATGTGGAATTGTGTGCCAATAGCAGCCCCTGGTATTTGTAATAACTAATATTATTAAATAGGCTAATTGAGATTATATTTTTTACACACTATTTCTTTGAAAGTCATATCTGAATAGTACAGTGGTGTGTGGTACATTGTCACTGTAACTACAGAAGACTCTATGTATCACAAACAAAGATTACTGTTGGATTTTAAAAACCTGTTTGAAGTGCAAAGAGGCGAACGCCTCCTAGCTAACACATAAAGCATCATGTTTATTCATGTCTCCCCCACAGACTCAGAAGTCAGAAGCTACTATTGATGCATGCCTTCAACTGAGAGCATTGTTCAAACTTTGACCCACATTTCAAGAGCCAGCAGAGGGCAACAGGGGACAAATGGGAGATGTTCCACAAAATCGGCCATACAGCGTTTGAGATGGGCAGCCTACACTCTTAATGACTCATCCTGTAACACTACCTTCCCTTCAGGAGAGTTAGGAGTGTTGGACGATGCAGTACAAAGAAGCAGTTACTTCATTTTCCTGTTAGTCTAGCAGCAGTGGTGACAATGAAACAAAGAAAGGATGGAGCAACATGTACTGCACTGGACAGAACTGATCAAAAATAGCCTGATGAATACAATGGCACTAAGAATAGTGGATCTGCAGGATGGTTTCTTATGAAGGAGTCAGCAATACAACAGGCTTGCTGTTTACTGTTTAATCTATTGCGTCCTTTTTATACTGTATTGTCGATATTGTTTTTAATCTATTCATTTTCATTTTTGCTTATCTTGTACTGTCCACTTTCTGCTTTGACAATGCAAATTTCCCACTTGTTTCCCACAAGTTTCCTCACTTTCCTGATGTGGTTTAAAAACATTGTTAATTTAAACCAATGTAAAACATACATCTCTCTGTGTTAATCTATGGCAGTTTAGCCCCGCCCAGATACATTGACGTCATTAGGAGGGTTTCAGTTCCAACTGTTTTCTGAATGAGGCAGGAGGGCATTAAGAGTAGAGTTGGTTTCTTATGCATGACTTGTTTCTATGCATGATGTTGTTTTTCTCACACAATTCTCACTTTCTTTATATGCATATACTTTCATATACTTCTTTATACTTTCAATTCTCACTTTACATTTACTCTCCAGGCTACACACAGCAGATAAGTTGCAAAAATAGCAATTTCAGTGGTGTTACGATAACCAATATATTTACACTTATTCCTATATTAATCTACAAAAAATTTGCCCTGCCCTCTTACAGAGTTTTAGTCCCAAATGCTTTCTGAACGAGGCACAATGAATGAGACCTCCAACACAATGAACTGACTATTTACCTTTTCTGCAGTGTGTCAGTTGTCTGAAAGCAGATGGACGACCAGAATAGAATTTGTGGTATGGAACAAAGAGGTATTCATCTGAACAGATCCTCATTCAACCTAAGAGCATCCTCCACAAAACCTGATGGAACTTCTAACTCACCTGTCAGCTGCCCGCCTGTCTCTGCACTCTCTAAAAGGGACACAAGTCCAGTCGTAAGTAGGAGGTGAAGGAGAGAGCAGGCCGACCCTAGCGCGCCCAATCCACGGCCCGAAAGCATCATATTGAAGAGGGGCAGGCTTGGTCACTCCAATCCGTCCATCTGACACATCCAGGGCCGTCTCTGAAGCGTCGGGTGTCCTAAATCACATCGTTGCATGGTTTGCTTTAAGAGAGCAGAGCAGGCTGAGAACACCCCATCCGGTCAGGAGCAGCTGCAGCACACACATCAGCTTCTCAAGTGCCATCAGCTGGAGCCGTCCCAGTCCGGGCAGAGCCGGACGCTGCAGGACGCTTTTTTGCTCCTCCACAGCTGCTGCTCCTCTTTGGCTGCTGCTTGCAGCTTTTAGGTCGGGACCAAACTTTCTTCCACGAATGAAACTTTGGAGCACCGCCTCCTCGGGGGCGGGAGAGGGGGCTGGGGGTGCTAGAGGGATGTGGGGGGGGGGGGGGAGTTTAAAGGAAAGAGAAGGACAAAGGAATCGGCCACAGCTCCTTCAGAGCCATTCATTCCGCTGAAGTCTATTTAATCAGACGACACGCAGTTTTTAATGCAATAGGATTTGACTGCCTCCGTTCAAGTTTGTCGCTTCTACCATCTGCACATTTCACAATGAAACAACGCTCACACACCATAGTGCAACTCAGCACATACAACAACACAACACCACACTACTAAGTGCAAAAAGGAAGAGACAGCAAGACATTTTCGAACACAAGGCAGTATACAGGACAGGGCAGCACTCAGTGCAGCCCACAGGAGCAACTGTGTGAATGAATACGTTGTTATAACAGATACTGTATACTACAGAATACTCTTGTTTGTTGTCACAGTGTTTTTTGAAATACGTTCTTGTATTCGTCTACAGCAGTTTAGCCTCGCCCATTCATGCTGAAGTCATAAGGAGTGTTACGGCACCAGCTACTTTCTGAATAGGGCATAATACCAGCAGCCAGAGCTGAGCTTTTTTAAATGTATCAGTCTTAAAAACTTCTAGGACACACAGCCTTCTGGAAATTCACAGATTCTGCATGTGAGCTGGCAATGGCATGAAGAAAATATCTGAAGGCTCTGGTTTCTTGGTTTATTGCTTGTAAACAATGGAGCTGCAATCCTCATTTATACTCATGATCCAGTTCCTGGGCATCATTTATTTGGCATCCATAGTGAGTTTCTCTAAAAAATCCGCAAGCTCATGCAAGGGATTGAGTGGAAACAAAAATGACTAGAGAATCCCTTTAAATCCTTTCAGAACAGAGCAGAATATGTATGTGTGTGTGTGTGTGTGTGTTTATTAAAACTATAGAATGTTTGTGTATGTGCTATACGTTTAAGCTGATGAATCAGCAAAAGTATGACCGTAATGATTCTATTGAATTAATAATGTATTTATAAAATAATTACATGATTTAATTGAATTCTTTCATTAATTTTTTGTTGCAGCCTTTTCTGATTTATGTATTTTTTCTGTATTTTATGTACCTTACTTTCAATGTAGTGTTGTGCCTGCACAATGACGTCAATAAAAACATGAGTAAGTTAGTAAATAAATAAATAGCAGGTGCTTTGCGATGTTTCCTGGAAATCCGAAAGTCTGTATGTTCGCCTTCTGCCGCCTAGTGGGCACAAAAGTGTAGAGCACACACTGGACTGCGTGTTATTTTCTGCATCATTTTTACCACTGGTTTAACTTAACCATCATTATACTGTTTAAGCTTATTGTACAACTCACATTTCCTCAGGAAAACACCCAGAAACACCATGTGACACAGTTTTACTCAGGTATAACTTTCAGGTTGAGTGGAAAAAACTGAAATATTTTTAAATAGTCAAAATAATTATTACACATATGAAAAAATATATATTAATATTATTCAAGACCAATATACCCAAATGGCTGTTATATTAGTTAAATAAAATTAAAATAGGAAGCATTTTGATGGCTCAAACACAAAAAATCCTCCAGTTATACACACTGATCACCCGTGACATTAAAACCCCTTTCCTAATATTGTGTAGGCCCTCCTCGTTCTGCCAAAACAGCTCTTACTAGGCATAAGCCCCATAAGACCTCTGAAGATGCGCTGTGGGATCTGCACTAAGACGTTTGCAGAAGATTCTTTAAGTCCTGTAGGTTGTGAAGTGGGAACTCTAAGTATCAGACTACTTCATTCAGCACATCCCACAGATGTTTACTCTGAATTTGTGAATTTTTGTGAATTTGGAGGCTAAGACAACATCTTGAAGTCTTTGTCGTGTTCCACAGTTTCTGTAGTGTGAAATAATGCGTTATTTTACTGGAATAGTCAAAGTAGCATCCACATTACAGCCTGGAACTAAGGTTTCCCAGCAGAGCACTGCCCAGAGTATCACACTGTGCCGGGCCGACTTCTTTCTGGTGCCACATCAGTCCACAAGATGAAACTATAGTTCACCAGATTGGCCCATCTTCATACTGATGATCATGTGCCTACTCTAGACATTTTCAGCATTGGACAGCAATCAGCATGGGCACTTTGACTGGTCTATGCAACACCATATACCCCACCCCAGCCCCAAGTTTACTGTATGTTCTGATGCCCTTCTATCAAAGCCAGCATGAATTTGTTCAGCAATTTGGGCTGCAGTAGCTCTTCTGTTGGACCTTCCCCTCAGTGAGCATCAGCCGGTTCTCCTTTCTCTGAACACTTTTGGCCAGTACTGACCACTGCAAAGATCTCTGCTGTTTTGGATATAATTTGACCAATCACAATTTGACTCTTATCAGAGGGTCCTTATATTCTTACACTGACCCATTTTTCCTACTTCCAACACTTAATCCTCAAGAACTGACTACCTGTTTTCCACACCTTGACAGGTTCCACTGTAAAAAGATAATCTTATTCATTTCACCTTTCATTGGTTTTAATGGCTGGTCAGTGTATATATAGTCATATATTATACTTCTTATAGTCTATATCATCCATGTAGTCTATAGTACAGAGATTCCAAGTCCTAGAAATCTGATCTTAGGTCCTGCTCCTGATACTCCTGCACAGCTCCTCTCATTCTCTCCAAAGATTCTTTCCTCTTCCCTTCCCACCTGTACACGGCTCTCCTGTCTTTATTGTGTTTATTTCCTTGCTTTTCTGTCCCTATTGTGGCTCTCATAAGTGCCATCTTTTCTGTAATTCGTTAAGGACTACGGCTCTTTTTTGTATGTAAAACGCTGCGCTCTCAGTCACACCCGCCTCTCCAATCGCCGCTCCGTGCGGGCGGGGCTGTTCTTATAAAGCAGGGTCAGGGTCTCCCTGCAGTTGCTTGGAGAGCTTGAGGGGGAGGCAGAAGTGGAAATGCTTTAGCAGCTGGACAATTTAAGTGGAAGCGGGGTTCTTGATCTGCTATGCAATCCGTGGACACGCCGGTGCTGGCCAAGGCGCCTGCGGTGGCCCTGCTCCCGGACAGAATGGGGGACGGGTTGAACCAGAGCGGCTGGGCTATGGGGAACCGGAGCTGGGCAGAGCAGCACAGGTTCAGCAGCCTGGAGGACATCGACGTGTCGGCGGACAGCAGCCCCGCGCTGAGGATCTTTATCTCCACCGTGTACTCGGCCGTGTGCGCCGTGGGACTCGTGGGCAACCTGCTCGTCTTTCTGCTAATGAAGATCAAGCAGGGGCGCAAGACCAACACAGTGAACTTCTTCGTGGTAAACCTAGCCGTCACGGACTTCCAGTTCGTCCTAACTCTTCCCTTCTGGGCCGTGGACACGGCGCTGGACTTCAGCTGGCCCTTTGGAGACGCCATGTGCAAGATCATCCTTTCCGTCACCGTGATGAACATGTACGCGAGCGTCTTCTTCCTCACGGCAATGAGCATCACACGCTACTGGGCAGTGGCCTCCGGGCTGAAGCGGCGGGCCGCGCGACGCAGGGGGGTTTCCGTCAAGTGGGTGTGCGCCGTACTCTGGGTCTTGGCCACCGTGGCCACGGCGCCCACCTCTGTCTTCTCCACCGTGACCGTGGTGGCAGGAGAGAAGCTGTGTCTCCTCAGGTTCCCCGATGGCCACCGCTGGCTCGCTCTGTACCACCTCCAGAAGATCCTGATCGCCTTCATCCTGCCCATGATCATCCTGTCCATCTGCTACCTGCTGCTCCTGAGGTTCATCCGGCGCAGGAGCATGAAGAGCAGCCGTCCGAGGAAGAGGTCAAGCGTCACGAAGTCGGTGACGGTGGTGGTGCTTTCCTTCTTCATCTGCTGGATGCCCAACCACGCCATCACGCTATGGGGCGTCCTGGTGAAGTTCAACGCGGTCTACTGGGACAGAACGTACTACATGGTCCACACATACGTGTTCCCTCTGACCGTGTGCCTGGCCCACGCGAACAGCTGCCTGAACCCTGTGCTCTACTGCCTGATGCGCAGGGAGTTCAGGAAGATGCTGAAGAACCTGTTCTGGCGCTTCTCCTCTCCCCGCGTCTCCAGCGCAGCCGCGGTCCACCCTGAGCACGAAGACGCTCGCCTCGACATCCGCCTCAACGCCACCGACACCGAGGTCTGTCACATTTCCTGCCCCCCAGCGAAAACGCACCATTCACCCTCTCCGGGGTCGTGCGCCCCGAGTGCGCTCTCGCGTCACTGACTGCGGACGGATCGGACAGGGGATCGGAGCTCTCGAGTGGACCCCTTTTTAGAAATGTTCTGACCCTGCCGTGGAAACTATTTTAATTTATAGGACCTGTTTGCCCACATTTTGATTATAAATGTCTCATTTGAGGGAATGTATTATTATATATTTTCATTCGTTCATTCATTCACTCATTCATTCATTCATTCATTTATTAATTCATTCATTCTTTTAATATTTCATTCGTACATCCATCCATTTATTTAATTCATCCATCCATCCATTTCTTGTTTATTAATCTGTTTGCTTGTTAACAAAATAAAGCTCTTGTTTATCAGATCTGCTTGCCAAATGTTGATTAGCTATATGTGTGTTATTGCGGGATCATTTATTTATTTATTTATTTATTTTTTTACATTTATTTAGCTTCGTTATTAACCACAAATTAAGGATTTTATGTGCCTTATTGTGAAGTATCAATTGTCAGAATATTTATTTGTTCATTTGTTTGTTTCTTTATAATAAATGGAGGCTTTGTCGCTTCAAATTCTCTAAATGTGAATATCATGTGGCCTGTTGTGGGAGGAATTACCTAACAATTATTTATTTGTTTGCTTGTTTGTTTGTTTGTTTGCCTGTTTTAAGGGTTGATGTGCTGTTAATGACTGGAATCTTAATAATGCTGCTTTAACCACAGCCCTGACGATTATATTTTGAATTTGGTGGGAGTTCTGTGTCTCTATGTGCTCTAGCTGCTATTCACTGACACAAACACAAACACACACACACACACACACACACACACACCTGTACAGCTCACTTATTACATCCCTGCTGACCACAATAGTGAACTATAAATGCTATGCCAATGGCTATTGAAATATGACTGTGTGTGTGTGTGTGTGTGTGTGTGTGTGTGTGTGTGTGTGTGTGTGTGTGAGAGAGAGAAAACGAGAAAGAGAGAAAAAAGAAGGGTAGTGCCAGAGTACTCAAGTCAGTTTGAAGTGAGTGGCTAATCTGATGATAAACATTTGTTTACATGTGCAGTCATCTCTGCTGTATTGTACTATCATTTGGCCATAATACAATTCTTTTTCCAAAAAGATGAGCCATTTTTAATCCAATTGATCTCAGTTTTAATCCTGTGTCTAGACTGTACACTGACGCTGAAACCCGCTATGCTCCTGTTAATGTTGGTGGTGTGGAAAATGATTAGTATTTCATTAGTAAACTATAACTTATTCATCAATCCTGTATCTGAGACATATATTCTTAACCAGGATTGTGGGGGTGCTCAGCCTCCATAGGGTGAAAGGCTAGATGCAGGTTATACTAAGATCATAAATAAATGATAGATAGAGCTTTGGTGTTTGCCTTTGGTGATGTATTATTGGAAATTTAATTAAGTGAGATTTTTTTTAAATCACAAACTCTACCTTACACATTTTTATGTTTCTCCTGTTCCCAGAACTCCTTAATTAAAAAGCCTGTCCTGGGTTGAACAAGGCAGATGAAGAACACTACAATATGCAGGGCAGTGATATTCCAGGGCCAGGAATTACAGACGTCCACCTTCCACAAAGGCACTTGATCAATCTGGACATGTTTGCTTTATCAGTTTAGCAATGGGTTTATAAGGCTAAATACTAACAAACCCAAGAAGTCAATAGACATCCAAATTCTTTTAATAAAAATGTTTTAACAAAAAACTTCAAACATCAAGATCTTCATTAAGGTGACAGTCAAAGACGTTTAGGACATTGAGTGATTGCTGTGTGTAACAAAGATGATCATAACTTTACTTCTATAAGCATCAGTTTCACACAACACCTTTAAAAAGCGGAATTTCTTTAACAGTTCCTTTAAGCTAACTTAACACTTCATGTAATAACAACAATAACAAAAAATAACTCTTTATAGAAGTTATAAATGTTCATTTGGTCTGACATATATATTGCATCCATTCTGTGTGAATATGAATCCACATACTTGGTGGGTGCTTGCACATCTCATACACTATATGGACAAAAGTATTGGGACACACCCGTTTTTCAGGGTTTGGGCTAGACACCTTACTTCCAGTGAAGGGCAATCTTAAAATTTCAACAAAACAATTTGTGCACACAGTTTGGGGAAGAAGCGTTTGTGTTCCAGCAAGTGGAAGAATTTGACTGGCCCTGACCTCAACCTTGTCCAACACCTTTGGGACAAACTGGATCGGACATTGTGATCCAGGCCTTTTCATCCAATACCAGTGACTGACTTTAATACACTACAGAATGAAAGGGCACAAGATTACCCAAATCTTGCAGAAGGCCTCCAAGAAGTGTGCAAGCTGTTGTGGCTGCAATGGGTGTACCAACTCCATATTAAAATATCTGTAAGTAAATGCTATTTAGCAATAACCCCTGGTATTGTAATTGTCAGGATTTCCAATGGTTTTGTCTCTTTAGCGTAGCATTTTGAACGCTGCAGTCTAATAGATCTTTGGTTTTGTGCACTTGAGATATTATCACCCCTGATTTCAGGTTTTGCTTATTTCATGCCTTCACCATGACAATGCTCTACCTAAAACCTTGTGCCAGGGGTCTGTAATTGCCACTAAATCAATTGCTCCAGGTGAGGCTCGAACTCACAACCTCGGCATGGCTTCACTCGTACTGCTGTATAAGTACCGCGCGCTAACCGATTGCGCCACTGGAGCACACAACGCATGACGTATGCGTTCCTGGTACGATTTTTTCCGTACATATAAACAATAAGGACAACCCATTCCCTCTCTAGCTTTAAAAACCTCCTGAAGACTCACCTGTTCAGAGAACATCTTTTCTCTTTATGTACCCCTCTCCTAATCCTAAACTCTTACATAACGATTTAGCACTGAACACTTTCTCCCCTCTGTTTCTCACACTGTCCTGAAACGTCTTTCCTTGTACTCTAAGCTGCTTTGGATAAAAGCATCTGCCAAATGAATTAATTGGAATGTATTAAAAAAGCTTAATTTATTTCTTCCCCATGTTGAACAGTTGTTGTACTGGCAACAGGGAAAGCCTAATTTCTGAAAATAAATGTGGACTCCTCTTTGATGGTGCGTATTAGAACACTGTCAGCTACTTTCGAAAGGCAGGTGAGGTTTTTGAAGGTGAGGCTTGAACCTTGATAGCGTCACTTGTGCTGCTTTAGAAGCACCACACACAGACCAAGTGCGTAATTGAATCATTGTGTTAGCATACTTTCACTTGAAATGGCTTACAAGTACTGCAAGCTGACTGTAAAAGGTGCTCTAGGGTAGGCATAAACTCACAACCTCAGTATAGCATTATATAAGCAGCTATATAAGTACCATGCGCTGACCGCTTGCACCACTGGAGCACACACAGTCCCTTTGGAAGGTGGTGGCATGGATTTATTGGACATATCCTGTTTGGCACACAGTGGTAGCAGCACTCACAGCAGTCATTGCTATCCTCTGTAGGGTCCCAAATCCTGCAGAACGCCACCCAAGAAGAGTTATAGCTACAAAGGGTGTACCAACACAATTTTAAAGTCAATGTATTTAAATTAGGGCTGTCAGTAGATTAACATATTTAATCGCGATTTTGTTTGCCATAGTTAACTTGCGATTAATCGCACCTTTAAGTCTGTACTAAATATACTGTTTTTAATACTCTTTTCAACATAGGAGTAGACAAATAT
>JBBJLR010000040.1:3045173-3077988 GCA_037577145.1 Brachypetersius gabonensis | reverse complement strand
ACCTTTTCGACGCCAGTGAGGAAGTTTGGTGAGCCCACACTAAATAAATGAACTTGGCTAGTCAGACTGTATGTGATGTTTCTGTCCACTTCAGGGTGTACGTGTCCCAAACGCCACTTTTTCTCACAAAGTGCACCTTTTCTCCACTTTGTCTAAAGCAAAATACAGATAATCAGGGGATGTGTGTTGTGGAAAATGCATTTTTCAGACAGATTGTCTAGACAGTGACAGCAAAATAACTCAAACACAGTCTGTATGCAGGTGCAGGCAAACTTGAACATTCCTGTGAAAGTGAATCCAAAGCGTCGTAGTTAACTCTCACCTCTTTAATGTCTGGATTTCTAAAACTGACTCTTTTTGTGGTGAACTCCCAGCCCAGGCCTTAGTGGAAATAAACTAGTCTGTGTAAATTTATACACTGTTTTACAAGCAACAGTGTATAAAGTAGATTCAAGTAGATTTCATGCTTCCTATACATTTCAAAGTCCTGGGACCAAGCTGATCAACATGAAACTCTCTTAAGACATTAGGTATGACTTTCAGCACATTTTTGAAGTTCAAGGGGCCCATTTCATGGAAAAGCAAACATTTCGAGCTTTTTTAAACTAAAAGAGGTTGTGTATTGATATAACTATCAAACTGTGCCTAAATCTGTTTTAGTGATGTCACAAAACCAATTTCATTCACATATTTCTGCCTATTTAGTTCATAGTTGTTTAGCCCTGCCTGTTCACATTGAGTTTGCCACAATACTGGAAAGCCAATCATATCTGTCTTATAGGCATTGTAAAAAAATATTTCACTCTTTAGGAAAAGAGAGGTTGGAAATGACCATGTTTGTAACATATTTGTCATGAGTGGAAGTAAAAAATGTAATTAATGAATCAGAATCAGGAACTTCGGAGAAAATCTCTGAGAAAATGTTATGACTCCACAGAGACAGGAACAATATAAAATATAAAGACTAAATAAATCCAACAAAAACTCTGCATAACATACTCAGAATGAAACTTTCTAAACACCAAGTCAACAGCTGCCCCAATTAAGTAAATAAGACACCGCTATGATTGCTAGTATGTAGAACAAAGCAGGGGGTGGAACTCCGGTCCTGGAGGGTCGTGGTCCAGGACATTTAGGTGATTTCTCTGCTCAGAATCTCCTGGTTCACCTCGACAGTTAATTGTCAGGTTTAGGAAATGTGTTTGAGGAGGTGAACCATCAAACTGTGTTGGACACTGGATCTCCAGGACCAGAGTTTGACGACCCTGTAGTGAAGTGCCAATATGTAACATGTGAAAACACCACTTTTGGACACAAAGCAAAACTGTTCTCTCCATTTAACCCATTCGCCGTGGGCAGCCAGTGACGCCTCTCCCAAGGAGCAGTGTGGGGACAGTACCTCAGTGGTGCCACTGGCAGCCCTAGGATTTTAACCCACAGCCTTCAGATCACCAGCTGTCCTAAAACCTTTGCTCCAGGTGAGGCTCGAACTCACAACCTCGGCATGCCTTCACTTGTACTGCTGTATAAGTACCGCGCGCTAACCGATTGCGCCACTGGAGCACCTGATATACACCCTTTGTGTGCTGTGACCTTTTCGACGCCAGTGAGGAAGTTTGGTGAGCCCACACTAAATAAATGAACTTGGCTAGTCAGACTGTATGTGATGTTTCTGTCTGCTTCAGGGTGTACGTGTCCCAAACGCCACTTGATCTCACAAAGTGCACCTTTTCTCTACTTTGTCTAAAGCAAAATACAGATAATAACTGGAAGTAAAAATTGTAATTAATGAATCAGAATCAGGAACTCCAACAAAAACTGAAAATACTCAATAAGAAACACACTATGCTTTCTACAGAAATGCTGGGATATTAGTCCTATAGACAAGGAGCTTACAGCTCAGTGAAGTACTAGTAAGACTTCAGACAATTAAATTAAATACAAGAAAAACGTCAGAGATTGGTTCTTTAATGCTGCTCAATGCTGCTTAGAGCTCTGAGGTCTTTTCCAGCACGTTTGTTGTAAGACGGTTTAAATGCTGTTGCAGGTCAGTGTACATACTGTTCTAAATATTTACGCTGTGTGAGTTAGTTCAGAACGGAGCAGTCTATGCAAAATTATTAGAACTGATTTGATTTCACCCAGCACTTTTCTCCATTCCTGGTTCCAAATATTAAAACACATGGAAGGAGGCAGGGATACATAAAAGTACAACGTTAAGTTACAAAGTAAGTATGTACTTTAAAGTCACGTGTGAATGCACCAGAGCCCTCAGTGTGAACAGTGTGAAATTCTTCTCTGGATTTAACCCGTTCACCAAGTGAAGCACTGGGCTACCAGTGACACGGCTCCCGGGGAGCAGTGTGTGGGAATGATGCCTTGCTTAAGGGTGCCTCAGTGGTGCCACCAGCAGTCCTGGCACTTGAACCCACACTCTTCTGATTGCAGGGGCAACTTTCCAAACACCAGGCCAACAGCTGCACCAATTAAGTACATAATACACCGCTATGATTGCTGGTATGTAGAACAAAGCAGGGTGTGGAACTCCGGTCCTGGAGGGTCATGGTCCAGGACATTTTGGTCATTTCTCTGCTCGGAATCTCCTGGTTCACCTCGACAGTTAATCGTCAGGTTTAGGGAATGTGTTTGAGGAGGTGAACCATCAAACTGTGCTGGACACCGGATCTCCAGGACCAGAGTTTGACGACCCTGTAGTGAAGTGCCATATATGTCACATGTGAAAACACCACCTTTGGATACAGAGCAAAACTGTTCACTCCATTTAACCCATTCGCCGTGGGCAGCCAGCCACGCCTCACCTGGGGAGCAGTGTGAGGACGGTACCTCAGTGGTGCCTAGGATTTGAACCCACAGCCTTCTGGTCACAACCCACAGCCTTCGGGTCCAGCTGTTCTAAAACTTTTGTTCCAGGTGAGGCTCGAACTCTCAACCTCAGCATGTCCTCACTTGCATTGCTGTATAAGTACCGCACGCTAACCGATTGCGCCACTAGAGCACCTGATATACACCCTTTGTGTGCTGTGACCTTTTCGACGCCAGTGAGGAAGTTTGGTGAGCCCACACTAAATAAATGAACTTGGCTAGTCAGACTGTATGTGATTTTTCTGTCCGCTTCAGGTTGTACGTGTCCCAAACGCCACTTTTTCTCACAAAGTGCACCTTTTCTCCACTTTGTCTAAAGCAATATACAGATAATCTGGAGATGTGTGTTGTGGAAAATGCATTTTTCAGACAGATTGTCTAGACAGTGACAGCAAAATAACTCAAACACAGTCTGTATGCAGGTGCAGGCAAACTTGAACATTCCTGTGAAAGTGAATCCAAAGCGTCGTAGTTAACTCTCACCTCTTTAATGTCTGGATTTCTAAAACTGACTCTTTTTGTGGTGAACTCCCAGCCCAGGCCTTAGTGGAAATAAACTAGTCTGTGTAAATTTATACACTGTTTTACAAGCAATTCAAGTAGATTTCATGCTTCCTATACATTTCAAAGTCCTGGGACCTAACTGATCAACATGAAACTCTCTTATGACATCAGGTATGACTTTCAGCACATTTTGTAAATTTAAGGGGCCCATTTAATGGAAAAGCAAATATTTCTAGCTTTTTTTAAACTAAAAGAGGTTGTGTATTGATATAACTATCAAACTGTGTCTAAATCTGTTTTAGTGATGTCACAAAACCAGTTCCATTGATGAAAGCCTGCCTATTTTGCCGTGGGCAGCCAGCGACCAGGGTGCAGTGTGGGGACGGTACCTTAGTGGTGCCACTGTCAGCCCTAGGATTTGAACCCACATCCTTCTGATCACAATGGTTTTTCCCTAATCACCAGCTGTCCTAAAACCTTTGCTCCACGTGAGGCTCGAACTCACAACCTCGGCATGCCTTCACTTGTACTACTGTATAAGTACCGCGCGCTAACCGGAGATACACCCTTTGTGTGCTGTTACCTTTTCGACGCCAGTGAGGAAGTTTGGTGAGCCCACACTAATTAAATGAACTTGGCTAGCCAGACTGTATGTGATGTTTCTGTCCGCTTCAGGGTGTACGTGTCCCAAATGCCACTTTTTCTCACAAAATGCACCTTTTCTCCACTTTGTCTAAAGCAAAATACAGATAATCTGGAGATGTGTGTTGTGGAAAATGCATTTTTCAGACAGACTGTCTAGACAGTGACAGCAAAATATCTCACAGTCTGTGTTTATTGTAATTAATCAGACTCAGGAACTTCAGAGAAAGTCTTCGAGAAAATGTTATGACTGCACAGAGACACAGAGACAAGAACAATATAAAATATCAAGTGATATACTCCCAAAAACAAATCCAAAAAAATACTCAATAGGAAACACACTATGCTTTCTACAGAAATGCTGGGATATTAGTCCTATAGACAAGAAACTTGCAGTTCAGTGGATTATTAGTAAGACTTCAGACAATTAAATTAAATACAAGAAAAACATCAGAGATTGGTTCTTTAATGTTCATCACTAAACTTCCCTCAATGCTGCTTAGAGCCCTGAGGTCTTTTCCAGCACGTTTGTTGTAAGACGGTTTAAATGCTATCGCAGGTCAGTGTACATACTGTTCTAAATATTTACGCTGTGTGGGTTAGTTCAGAACGGAACAACTGGTCACGGTGTGGAATCAGGCTGCGTCGTCACGTTGAGCTGTGAGATCGTATGAGGCCAGAGGAGGAGAAACATTGCCATACAAATATGAAAAGACCTCTAACAGAAGTTGCAGGGACAATAAAACGGGCTGTTTTAGGCCAAAAGCTATTTTTAGATTGCTGTTTTAACCTCCAATTCATGAAAAGGAAATGCTCTCTGCTCCACACTGCTCCCTTGGCACACTTTACCTCATTTCAAGTCACGAAGAACAGTAAAACATCAGCCCAGTTTCAGATGATGAAGTGACTTCATTTCAGACATGATTTTGCTACACTGGGATTTAGAACAGGGGTTCTATGATAATGATATCAGGTTGTGTGTGTTTGAATCTTTGTTGAAGATACATTGTGACTTTGATGATATCAAAAGATTACCATTAAACACACAGTTCCAGTGTTAAATAGATGAAATACTTATACATATGAAATATCATATTCTTTGTATTTTATTTTCCTCACTTGTGTTTATGTGCTTAAATGAAATTTTTGCACAAACATTTTCAACATCTTTATTTTCGTTGGATTTGAACAGTTTCAATTACAAAGACTACAAACAAGCTGTTTTATTTTAAAGGCATATGTAAATTAGCTCTGTTCTGATTGCCTGCCATGCTGTGTCTTATTTAAAAAGCAGTCTGTGGTTGAAACTGTCCTTCTAATTTCAGTGTGAATGGGTTGGGCTGAACTGATATGGGCTGAATATGAGGATATATGTAATGCTGTTTTTTGTGACTATGATTTCTAAACGATATTTTATGAGCTTTCCTTGTTTTCTTATATACGCTGCATGGACTGAGGAGTGGACGGTAAGTTTCAGTAAAGTCGGTAGGGCTTTATAAGAAAATATTTTTTATGGAATGCAAATGCAAATATAGACTATTACAAATATAATGTTACATGCGTTAAAGTTGCATCCACAAAAAGTAGGGATACTCAGTAATTGTAAGTTGAGAACAGTAATGTGTGAGGGCACCCCTGGTCAAATTATGTTTATTTGCTGGATTAACAGCAACAAAAATAAGACAAAGTTTTTGGGTTGTCTTCCATTTGTCTTATATTGTTAAATTACTGCGATGTCGGTGACGTTCACGGAGCGGCCACTTGGGGCTGCTCTTAGGGATTGAATGTTGGGACTTTTATTTTGACGTCTGTGTATGGGTTCGGTTATGTGTCTTGTATTTTGTGTTAGTGATTGTGTTTGTTGATTGGTTCCTGTTGTGTACTTAAGTTCGAGTTCTGTGTATGATCATTGCTGGTCAACCTTCACAAATATCCTCACGAACCCTGATCCTCCTGTGTCCTTTCATGTAGTTTAGTTTGAGTTGAAAGGTCCTCGTGCCTCTTTGTTTTTGTATGTAGTGTCTGTGTCCTTTATTAATAAAACACCTGGCAAAGGGAACCTGCCTGCTTGAGCCTCACCTCACTTCCTGAGCACGGCTCGCGGTGACCATTACTATGTTGTAGAATCATGCAATTTTTTATTCAATAAAATCCAAACTCAACCTACATGCAGAAAATTCTTGCAAAAAACAGTTGCAGAAGACAACCATATTTCAATTAGTTCCCTGTTGAGAATGTTTTGTTTTCAGCCTGGATAATCTATAAAACATGGTGTTCAAACTTTGGCATACAACTTTGGACAAAGTGTTATGTTGATGTACTTCATCACAGTTCACTACTGCAGTAACTTAAGATAGAACGAAATATGTTTTGCATTAAAGATCCTTTGTTCCTTACACTTTTTCCTAATGACTGTCAGTATATACACCACATATAGATAAAATAAGTGAGACTACTCATCCAATAAAGCCACAGAGCACAGGCTGCTGACATTCTCAAACACAGGCTGTCCATTCACGGTCTGGAAAGAGGCCATGTTTAATAAAGTGAAAGGTACACAGGACCTGAGAGATTGAAATCTATAGGCAAGGGGATAAGGCTGCAAAGGTGAAGCGAAAGTTAAGACGGTCAAGCAAATAAAGGCCTCATCTTTTCAATATGAACTGGTGTATTATACCATGCTGGGTTTCCCGTAAGCTTCTCCCAAAGCTTGTGTGAGGATTTATGTATGTTATTAAAAGGGAAATATTTGGACAGATGCACTCTTGGATCGGTTCCAGAAAACGTGTTCAAAGCACAAAATGTCACCGATAAATCAGGGGTCCGCATTTTATTTGGGATAAAATCAAAGTTAAACATCTAACTAAACTTACGGCAAGAGTAGTATCTTTAGATTTCAGAGAATCCCATTACAGCACACCAGCTGACACAACAAGGTCCCATTGAATTTTAATCCTCTGATCTCCAGGATCTCCAGGAACAGAAAACAATAAGGCAGGTACTGGGAGTTTAACACAAGAAACAAGAAGCAAACATTATTGATATGAGGCTGTTGCAGCAACATCGGACTGTATGCACAGCTTCAGTGTTTTCTGCTCTTGCATGGAAAGTACAGAATGTGACCCAACCTGAGCCTGACAGGACTTGACTGGTTCTTGGCCGTGTTTGGGATGATTTTTCATGTGTATCATCAGATTTATTTGGATTTGTTGTTCAGCGAGGGATTCCTATGTAGAAGATTTCACAAACTCTCATAAATCTTCTCTCTCTCTGACCTTTTCTATTATACAAGCTGTGTTTGGGATAGATGTGGGTAAAGTTTCCCTCATGATATTTTCAAGTCAAGCTCTTAGTAACTAAATAAATCTCTGAAAAACTATGTCCATGATTAGCACCCCCCCCCCACCACCACCCCATGAGACTTAGACCGACCCCCCCCATTAAAAATGCTTCTGATGCCCCTGCCTTTCCGTGATGCACACATAACTCCCCTTGTAACTATCAGCCTGTCAAGGCTTTGCAAAGGTGGCTGAAAATGCCATGTTCATCATTCTATTTGCATACTAATTAATAACATGTTTTTTTTCTCTATGTAGCATGAGGACCTTGTTTCAACTTACAAAGTAGCAGTGCTTCCTTCATAGACTGCCTGAGGCTATCTGCTGAATGGCAGCTTAATCATGGTCTATGTGATTGAGTGTCACTGTTCCTCTCTCGCACATGGAAGTGCTCTTGTGCTGTGATCACACGTCTCTTAGGCCATTCGCTTGTACAGAGAAGCTTCCGAAGCTAGACGAAGTGCACACATCTGAGTAACAAGTTTCATGGTACACTGAACATTTGCTTACAGAGACTGTGTAGAAAAAGAGTTTAGAGGAAACATTCCTCATGTCCCAATCTTTTAATTCTAAAACAAATGGCAAGACGTTCTGCTCATGAACTGTTGGCATGCATACAATTACAATAACATTAGCAGCAATGGAGCTCATGTTCCCACAGGCCCCAGGCAAGGCGGTTGTAGGGCAGCATCTGCCGGATCCTCAAGCAAACTGAGAAGAACTCCAAATGCAAATGAACAATATCGCAGATGTTCAACTGACGCAGCTCTCAGACTGACTGTTCTTGAGTGCAAGATTTTGGCTTTTGTTGAGGGGAATTGTGGTGACACTCACCCAATCAGGATCAGTATCATGGCATTCGGACAAAGTCAGTTCAGATTTTTATTGCTGGACAGTGATGCACAAATGATATCTGACCCACTCAGGGCACATGATTTTTTTTTCCCCTAGTTGTAATGGACTTTTGAAGGATCATGAATCACGTGTGTCAGTTTGTGGCACATCATTCTTTGTTATTAAATGAGTTGCATTGCACTTTGTTGCCAAAAGAAAGAAACTGAACCATTGTGCTGGTGCAGTATGTATTATTCACTTGTGACGACTTGATCCCTAAAGTCAAATTGGTTGATATAAAATCCCGATGGGATACGTTTAGCTTTGAAACTTAGTGACTGAATTGTACTGTAATGATTTATAAATGGCAATGCCTGATTAGCATTTATTTGAAATATGGCCAGAGAAACATGAATAATAAAAATGGATGGAAATGTTCATACAAAGAGCATAACAATAATAAGTAGATGCATTACAGGCTTTAAAAAACAAAAGTCAGTCTTATGAGTGTGTGTGTGTGTGTGTGTGTGTGTGTGTGTGTGTGTGTGTGTGTGTGTGTGAGTGAGTGAGAGAGAGAGAGAGAGAGAGAGAGAGAGACTACAGTACAAAACTAGTAGATACAATACAGTTAAACAGTAAGAGGCCGCCCTTTCATTTATTCCATTTCAAGTCAAAACAGCTACTGTGTAAAATCTATTAATTTTCCAGTAAAAGAGGATAAACATATAAAGTAAATGTTTTCAATACTAAATATAATATCAAATCTATCAGTATTTTGCTTTACTACTGTATATTTCCACAAAAGTTGTTTCCAAAGCACTCACTGACATAACATTCGAAGATACACACATTCACACAGGCAAATACCCACAAACAGCTAAGCTGCCTTCCACTTTTCTGTGGATCTCACATTTCTGAGATTTCTAAGGAGATTAGATTAGATTAGGACCTTCCATCTGCACAAAGAAGAGAAAAGCCAGAGGAAAATAAGATACAACACTAGTTTTTAAAATAGAAAGTGGGACTCCTAACAACCACGATCTACCATGATCCAAAAGAGTCACCATCAGATAAACAGCACGTAAAGTTTTCATAATGGAGGAGTAAAATCTTTGTTCCAATCTTTGTTCAGATCCTAAATATCAGCAGGTGTTTCTGTCCATATTCCACTGTTAGAAGGACAGGAACACTGGGGTACGTTTCATCCTGAGAAGCAGGCAGTTTTACCTCTTAGTTCAGGTGCTGAAATTCTGTCACGGCCAATTTTATAACTGCTTTGACTTTGACTACTTCAGAACATGGAGGGGTAAATTTGAGGAGTTGTTAGAGATGTTAGCTTTGCACTTGCAGAGATCAAATTACAGGAAATCAGTCTGCCTGGAACAATGTATTTATTTTAACGTCAGCTTGCTGAGACATCACCTCCACATGGCTATGTTAACCTACCATTTTCATTGCCAAGGTCTTTAATGTCATTATCTTTATCTTTAATGTCATTATCTTTATCTTTAATGTCATTATCTTTATCATTTTCGTTACCCTTGTCTAACAGTACTGGGTTTTGAACCCCATATGAAAGAGAGACGTGGTTGTAGTGTGACCCCCCCCCCCCCCCAAAATGTGGTGAATGTGTTCCATTCACAGAAAAAACTAAACTCTGCTTTTTTGTACACAAACATTCATCTTCTGTGTGTAAAACTATTCATGAGATGGTTGCACGAAAAAGTATACTGCATTAAAAAAAACATAACGACAAGTTGCGCTGTAGTAGTAGTACGTGGAAAGCCAGAAGCTGGGAATGACGTCACACCCAAACTGAAATTAAAAATGAAAAATTGCAAAAAATTGCAAAAAGTTTTTGCCAGGCACCATAGTTTTCAATATCAATCATAACAATGTATGCCATTGTATTTTAATGAGATAAAAAGAAGACAGTAGGGCTAATAAGCAGAATTTGCCACAGCTTTTGAAGTTGGTGAGACTTTCCAAGTTGGAAACCAATTCAAATTTCCACCTGAGAACTCGTAAATGAGACTTCCCAAAGGAAAGCACCAATAGACCTTAAAAGTGTGAATATGTTTACAAAAAGTGTGGAAAAATATCCCTGAAAACAAGTCTACTGAAAAAAGAGAGAAGCTGCAATAAAGATAAAACATGGACACACTAAATACTGATTTTGTGAACATTTTTTTGTTAAGGACATGTTTCCTGCTTTCACAATGAGAGTTTTTCCTTCTGTGAAAGTTAAAACAAATCTGACAATCTCATTGGGAGCAATAGCTGTTTCACTGCTGGAGAGAATGACCAGAGGCGCTGGAGGCATCGCTGAGCCACTTCATGGTAAGAATGGCCAGCCATGTGGAATCAAACAGCTGGGACGAGTCAGCAAACCAAAAATGTTCTATTTCATTTGAGCGACTCAAAGTCAAACTCTGACACAAGAACGGACTGTGCCCTACATGCACTTCCACTGTGACCGCTCTGTTGTGAAGGAGCATTTGTCATCAAAAGTACTGGGATACACCTCTTCATTTTTGAATTCAGGTGGCCCCTTACATCCAGTGAAGGACAATTTTAATGATTCAGAATACCGAAACATTTCAGACAACACTACGCTTCCAACTTTGTGGACACCGTTTGGGGAAGAACCTTTTCTATTCCAGTATCACTGTGTCCCAGTGCACAAGTCAGGCTCCGTAAAGACATGGCTGGATGAGTTCGATGTGGAAGAACTTGATTGTTGGAAGCATGGTGTTGTCCAAAATGTCTTGGTCTGCTGAAGTATTAAGATTTGCGCTCACTGGAATTAAGGGGCCTAGCCCAAAGCCTCAAAAGCAGGTGTGTCCCAATACTTTTGACCATATAGTGTATATGAGGAAGTGAAATGGAAGAATAATATTTTCTTTAAGAAAAATATGACTTGTGTAGTTTTAGCATGTTAATTCAACCCAAACATCCAGTCAGATATATGTAATTGATAAGATAGAGAGAAGAGGGAGAAACTCTTTTAAAGACATGGCTGGATGAGTTCGGTGTGGAAGAACTTGACTGGCCCAAACAGAGCCCTGGCCTCAATGCTTAAATGTTATATGAATAAATGGGCACACATTCCCCAATAAACACTCCAAAATCTTATGAATTTAAAACTGCAAAAGGGGGCCAACTCCATTTTAAAGTGCATTTGAATGCAATGGCATTAAAAATTCCTGTTAGTGGAATGGTCAGGCGTCCCAATACTTCAGTCCACATAGTGTATATGTTTGTACATCCTTTGCATTATTGAAGCCATACCCTGCCCACACCTGAGTGCAGAGTGAGGTGAGTGAAAGGGCAAGAGGAGCTAAACCCTCAGCAGAAAGCCCTCAGCGCTCCAGTCAGCTGACAGCCTCGCAGGGAGGTGGAGAGGTGTTTCAGAGGCAGCACGCAGTCGTAGCTCGGCTGGCCAGAGAGAGAGAAGCAGCAGGGACTTTCAGGTTCTTAATGTCGATTCAGATTCAGGAGGAGGAGATGGACCACGAGTCTGAGGCTGTGCACTGACAAGAGATGGAGAGGGTTATTTTGTTTTATGGAAGCTGGAAAAGCGTAGAGATGTTTCGGGGCGCCCTGACCTGAGGAAGGTGAAGTTTGGATGAAGAAGGAGAGGAGGCTGAGGGGAAAGTTCTGCCACAGCCATGTCGACCAACAGCAGCGACTTCGGCAGCCCCGAGTACAACTTCCCAGCCCTGGTCTTCGGGATTTTACTCATCACAGCCATTATCTGTGGAAACGTGCTCGTCTGTCTCAGCGTTTATAAAGAGAAAGCTCTGAAGACCACCACCAACTACTTCATCGTCAGTCTGGCTGTGGCAGACCTTCTGCTCGCAGTGCTGGTCCTGCCACTTTTTGTCTACGCTGAGGTTAGCCTTTCACTTCATAGTTTATAGTTTTTATAATTAGTAAATGTAATGTGTTGTTTAGAAATAAAAACGTTAAAGTGTTTTGTAGGCTTGCTATGAATCTGTTTAAAATGTGTCCAAATGTGTGAATGTTATGATTGTTTATCGCACGTTTGAGGGGTTTATTATTGAATTTCTTCAGTTACGAATTCCCTGAAAAGTATATATGTATATAAGAAGTGAAATGGAATAATTTATTCTTTAAGACAGATATGTGAATTGCATATTTTAATCACATTCATTCAACCCAAACATGCAGTCAAATGTACACTATATGGATAAAAGCATAGAGGCGCCTGACCATTCCACCAGCAGGGACTTTGCATTCAAATACATAGACTTTAATATGAAGTTGGTCCCCCCTTCAACTGTAACATCTTCCACTCCTCTTGGAAGGCTTTCAACAAGATTTTGGAGTTTCTGTTGGAATTTGTGCCCGTTTATGAGGTCAGACACTGAAGGTGTTCGATGGGGTCGAGGTCAGGGCTCAGTCTGGGCCAGTGAAGTTCTTCCACACCGAACTCATCCAGTCATGTCTTTATGGAGCTCGATTTGTGCACTGGGACACAGTCATGCTAGACTATAGGAAAGGTTCTTCCCCAAACTGTGTCTATAAAGTTGGAAGAATGGCCAAAACGTCTTGTTATGCTGAAGCATTAAGATTGGCCTTCACTGGAAGTAAGGGGCCTAGCCCAAAGCCGAACAAACAGGTGTGTCCCAATACTTTTGTCCATATAGTGTATATGAAGAAGTGAAATGGAAGAAAAATATTTTCTTTAAGATGAAGGAAAAATGTGAATTGTGTAGTTTAAGCATGTTAATTCAACCCAAACATCCCGTCAGATTTATGTAATTGATGAGAAAGAGAGAGAGAGAGAGAGAGAGAGAGTGTGAGAGAGAGAGAAGGGAGAAACTCGGTGCCCTTTTGGATCCTCCTCTCTGTAATCAGTCCTCCTGATTTAGGCCACTTATCCAATCCTGTTAGCCTCAAGTTACCACCACGGGTTTAATCTGTCCAGATTGTAGCCCATCAGCACTGTCTAATGGTGCTTGAAGGGGGCAGGCAAGTCTGAGGGCCTGAAAGTCATCCTCAGGTTAAAAGGGGGGCGTTGAGTCAGGCTCCCTCCAGTCCACACCTTCGCATGTTCTCCTGATTGCGAGTGAACTGACGGAAATCTCAGAATCGGGGCATGGATAAGCCGATTGAACTTCAGCCCGTTTGTGTTTGTGGCATGCCTGGCGCAGGCAGCGAGGGAATAAGTCCGTGGGAATTTAAGATGCCTTGTGTCACCCTATGCTCTGTCTAGTTTCAGGGTGGTGTCTGGTCCTTGAATATGGTTGCCTGTGACTGGCTGATGGCTATGGATGTGATGCTTTGTACAGCTTCCATATTCAACCTGTGTGCAATCAGCATCGACAGGTTTGCATATTTATCATAATGTTTATGTCTGTCTGTTGGATACACTGGAACGTTGTCACACAATGTGGTGTGTGGTACCCAACGTCAATGGAGGTAAAGAAATGTACGAAACAAATGAATTTGGACCATCAGAGCTATTTGACTCTCATACTAAAAATGCATTTTTATTAACATTATATTAGCATGTGCATGCTGTATAAAGTATGCATACAGCTCTGGGAAAAAAAGAGACCACTGCAATTTGTTTATTAATCAGCATCTCTATGACTATGACAACCATTCCATACCAGTGTCTGTTAAATTCTTACACAAGCACCTCATTCTGCTCCATGAGGTACTGATTAGTGATCACCTGACCATCTTGTTTGATGAGTAAAGGTATAAAAACACTGCTGTAATTGACACTCTCCTCTAACAATGAGACCAGTTGGATGATAAAACACTACTGGAAGTTCGTCAGAGGTCATTCTTGCCATTTTGTTTAAGAGTGAACAAGAGATTTGTTTTCTTTGAATTATTCAAGTTCTGTAAATACTGCATTATTTGTCTTATCTTCATGTTTTGTCATTTCCTTTAAAATTATGCTTTAAATGTTTATTTGGAAATTTGGAGAAATAGTTCTTAAAAAACTATGGCAAAGCTGTTCAGTTCAATACTTGCACCTATAAAAGAAAAACCAAGAGAAACGGAACATTTTTACAGTGGTCTCTTATTTTTTTGTGTACATATACATTTATATTTACACTTATATACATGCATGCATTTACACAAACCATTCAATACTTACTGTACTCTGTTTGATGGAATATGTATTAAAATAATGCTCATATAATACTAATTTATTTCTGAATGTATGGATATGTTGTTTATTTAATACATTTAAAGCAGTAGGTTCACACAACTTCACACAACTCAACTTCACACAACTCAAATTCACACAACTTTTCGCTTATCCCAGATGTAATTGATCAGTAAAGACATGTCAGTAGTTTCCATAAATAGATCCCTAGAACATCTCCATGTCCAGCTCTTCATTAAAGTGGTGCACACATTTTGAAATATTAGTGGGGCACACATTTTAAAAGAAAATATGTATGGAAAAGATTTGGGCAACTTCTGAGTTCCAGTGTTTGTTAGCAACATTTGGCTTGCAGCTCAACTGCTAAGCGAAAATTTTTCGCTGAACTATTCCTTTAATAAATATTCAGAACTGGACAGTATGGAATGTGTTGTAATCCGCAGCCCCTTTGGCTGAGTCTGTATGCTAAAGGGCTTGCATGGTAAAGGGCTCTATATTCGGAGGACACTTGTGAAATTGTGTGACGCTGTGTGTGATATTCTGTTTTCTTTTGCATTTTCTCTTGACAGGTTCATAGCAGTGTCCATACCGCTGAACTATAATCGAAAACACGTTGACCAGCGGCAGGTCATCCTGCTTTCTGCCACCTGGCTCCTGGCTTTAGCTGTGGCCTCCCCTGTTATCTTTGGTATAAACAACGTCCCACACAGGGACCCGACAGTGTGCAAACTGGAGGACAACAACTATGTGGTGTACTCCTCTGTCTGCTCCTTCTTCATCCCCTGCCCCATCATGCTCCTGCTCTACTGCGGGATGTTCCACGGCCTCCGCAAGTGGGAAGAGGCTCGCAAGGCCAAGCTGAGGAACAGCATCCAGGCTTGTCGAATGTTACAGCATGCTGCGGCGGCCGCTACCCTGCCTCCCCTGGCCTCGCTGCCCCGGGTCATTGAGCAGGACCTAGCCCAGTCCAGCGTGGATGACCTGGACGATGACATGCACCCAACCTGCCCTTTGCCACCAGAGTACAACCACAGACCTCTTCAAACTGTGGCCTATACAGAGTTTCAGAACACAGCTCAAAAGAAGAAGAGGGCCAAAATCAATGGCCGGGAGAGGAAAGCCATGAGAGTCCTACCTGTTGTTGTGGGTGAGTTTTTAAATCAAGACTAATTGAGATGCATAATGTATTCATGCACAGTAGTACATCATTTATCACTGATGCTGTAAGAAAAAGCTCACTTGATTGCAACTGTTTACCGCATTGCTTGTTTTGAGATTCTGAATGTAAAGCTGTCTTTTTGAAATACTGTAAAAAAAGGTTTTCCTTTGACTGTGATTATGTTCCAGACTTACGGCGTCTAAGGCTGATGAGACACTGTTAGGTCTGGGGCCAGACATTCCCCTTCATTCACAAAAATTACCTAAGACCTTTAAAGCACCCTGCATAAATAATTTGAGTAATTTTCTCTATGTCAGCCAGAAAAGTTAAATTTTTGATGAATACTGCTTTGAGTGGTTTTTGGCCATGGGTATGTCTGTCTTGCATCAGAAAATACTTAAAATAGTTGAGAATCACCAAAAATGTATGATACCTGTGCACGATTTCTCCGTTTTCCTACATCTAAGATCCTGCGCTGCTGAAAAAATAGGAGTAATGTGTATAACATGTCAGAACCAAAAACTGCTCCGATTCTATTCTCGGAACATCTAACAGAACAGACCCATGTTGAAGTGCATGTACTTCACATGAATGCTCCAGACTGTTAATTTGGAAGAAACTGTGCAGTTTTGCTTAAGTAGCAATTTATACTAAGAGACACATTTAAAGATATTTCCATTCAAAGCACACCACCGTCATATCAGTATGCTTTACTGGTATCCTTATACAAGCAAATGAAACAAACAAGCCTAAAAAAACAAGTCAAATGAACACTGGACCTGTACTAGCTGGATTCACCCAGAAACCCAGAGGTACCTTTGAACAAATTTTCAGACCCTGAGCAAACATTCCTGTTCTGGCTTTTGTCTCAAAAAACTAATGTAAATAACACACGGCAGACTGTAAGTGTAACATATGGGAAAGTGTTTGCAAAAATATTTTTCCATTTGGGAAAAAAAAATCACTTCCTTTAAATGAAACACAGCATGGGTATGTTGAGACTGAAAAAATCTGAAGCCTATATAGCTTGTCACAATAACATTTACTAAACAATAAAGCTGTCACATGAGCTACATTCTGCATGTGTGCACTAGTAAATGACTAACTGTAGGCTAAATCCCTAAATCCAATTGCTATATAATGTTTTCATGGTGTCCTAAGCTGATTTCAGCACTCATCAGCCCATACATGTTAAGGGTGATTACAATTCTACTACGTCATTGCAGAAATACATTTTTACAGCTTTCAAGAACACAGCATTAAGGGGCCCACATCTTCATAAACCAAATTTCCTTGTCTTTATTGAAATGTTTGCTTTGTTATGCCAGAAAGTGAACAATACAGAGTTAAGAACAGCGAAAATTAAGACTACTATAGAATATAATAAAATACTGTATCAAAATAGAGGATAAAACCTACACTATAGAATCTAGAAATATAAACATGGACATCTGTATTAAAAAAATATACATATATACATATATGTATATGTGGATATATAAGTGTCACGGTTCCCCTCCATTCCTCCCAAGCATTGAAGGCAGGCGCATGCGCAGACTTTCATGTTTAATACTTTTATTTAAACAAAGCAAAAAGCACGAGGGCCAGAAACAAAACTCTGAACAAGAACAAGAGGAGAACAGAGAGCTCTAAGGTCCACTTAAATGTCAACAAAAAAGTCCAAAAGGATTTCATAATACAAGTCCCAACTCCAAAACTCAAACAAAACAGAAATGGGCGGCTGCTGACGGGGCATGAT
The DNA here is from genome assembly GCA_037577145.1 of Brachypetersius gabonensis. Taxonomy (NCBI): domain Eukaryota; kingdom Metazoa; phylum Chordata; class Actinopteri; order Characiformes; family Alestidae; genus Brachypetersius; species Brachypetersius gabonensis. The sequence goes on along the minus strand of JBBJLR010000040.1, from coordinate 3,060,715 downwards.
AGTAAGTAAATACTGTACACTAAGAACACTGTAGATACATACACATACGGATACACAATGGAGTCACAGGCATTGTCAATAACCGTAGAAATGCACCTGAAAAATTGCACATTTTAATGAATTTGTTGGTTTTATGATGTCACAAATATGTAAATGTGTCTGCCTGTTCAGTCTATAGCAGTTTAGCTCCACCCATTCACAGTGATATTATAGGGAGTGTTTCAGCCCTGCTGCTTTTTAATTTTTTTCATCCAACTGGAGGCCCATTTGCATATATTAGCATTACAAAACCTAACAAAAACAGTCAGTTTAATTTTAAGGCATAAAGATTTTGTCTAGTAATAATACAAGAAAGCATAGGAAAGCGGCCCTTTAGTTTGTAGGGAGAAATCCCTTTTAGGCATGTTTTAGACACTTTTTGAAATAAGCACTCCATTCTTATGAACAGTGCCTTCTTGAATTAGTTTATTGCATGACAGACTTGAACAGCTTCTTTTTTTTGGGATATGCTTTGGATGTGTCAGTATAAGAAACAGGTTGTGTCAGTACTTAACGTTCTGAAGTATATTCTGGACTATTCGCTACAGGTATAATGTGTAGTAAGTCAGCCATCAGGTATGATCAGCGATTTCATCTCCTTCCATTTATTTCCGTAGTATATATGTAGCTATGAATGGCCCCTTTTCAAAACACTGAAAATTATCTAGTGGATTTACGTCATGTGTTACCCTTGAGAAATATTTTCGACAAGCACATTACACGTTCTCACCCAGAGTTCAACTCTGCCAGTGGATATTTATAGAAACCCCATCTTCATTTTTTGAATAATTTAGGATGCCATAGATAAAACACATTCATAAATCGTCTACATTAAGGCAGTTTATAAAATCATCTAGAGGGATTCATTACGTTATTTGTATTGGCACGCTAACGTCAATTTCACAATACACTTATAGGCCAGGGTTACGTAATGCGGAATTAATAACTATGACGCCAATGGCATTACTGAATAATCCAAAGCTTTTTGTGCAAACTGGCCACCTTGCAGTAATTCTGGTTAATTCTAAGTCCCAGCCTCCTCGTCTTTTGCAAGAAGGGGAGGAAGGGGACCCTTCCACCAGAGCAGGCCGCCTTTCACAGATTTTGTCCCTATTTTAAGAAAAAACACATTTCCTCAATTAACCTGCAATATTTAAAATTCTTTGATCTAAAGTGCTTAGTGTGTAGTCTTGCAGTCAGAAACACCCTCCATTCCTCTAGAAAGGCTACATTACTGTGAGGATTTGATCTCATTTAACCTCAAGACTGTTATTGACGTCAGGTACCGACTAGGTCAAGTACTCCAACTCCAACTCCAAAGGTATTGGATGGTGCTCCATGTCTCAAGTGCTCTACAGCTCTGGGATTTATACTCTTAAAGCTGACGCTTGGCATTAAGCTTCATAGCATCCCATTCTATTGGCAATGCCTTTCTAAGGAGATTAGATGATCTGCGTGTGTGTGCATAATTGAACCGTGTCAGTAATGAGTGGACTTTAAGTAGCTCAGTAATTAGGAGGAGCATCTGGACAGGTTCGCACATGTAGTGTATTATGTGTTTTGATTTGAAGCCACTGCCCGTTGACTTTTTTGGAATCGATAGGTTTTCTGTTCATATAGTAAGCACGGGGAAATAATTGTCTGTGATAATGGATTGAAATTAAGTCCAATAACTTTTTTTAATAGAAGAAGAAGAAATTAAACTGCACTCCTTTCTTTGACTTCAGGTGCTTTCCTCTTGTGCTGGACTCCATTCTTCGTGGTTCACACGACGCGGGCCCTGTGTGAGTCATGTGACATTTCCCCTCACTTAATGAGCACCGTGACTTGGCTGGGTTATGTGAACAGTGCTCTGAACCCTATCATCTACACCGTCTTCAACACAGAGTTTCGCAAGTTCTTCCGCAAGTTCCTACACAGCTGCTGCTGACACCCGCCAAGCCTGGCGAGAACACGAAGCCAGAAACGATCCTGAAGAATGAACATATCGCATATGTTAATATATACCATATAAAACATGTATTTGGACGTATGTGCAACTACACTGTTTTACTTATTTGACTATTGCCAATACTGTATATGCCTGCAACAGCAAAATGTATGTTTGGCAATTGATTGTGCCTAGCAATTACTACGTCCACGTTTTATGTGGAGACCAAGCAAAGGCTGTATACTCACTCAGCGATGCTTATGATGCACTTAATAAGTCTTTTAAAGTACTCCATGACTGAAATTATGTGTTTAAGAATGCAGTTTATGAAGCATTGCGATAGAAAGATATTGCGATGTATTGATACGAAGTTGTCCTGCCTTGTTCGATGGTGGCAATGTTATAGGTTTGGGCAATATGGCAAATATATAATATTGTTTATGAATATTTATTTTTTTTGTAATGCCATATTTCAAATATATATATATACATATACGTGGAAATTATTTTTATTCAAATATACACATACAGAGCTGCACTAAACAGTCCAACTCTCATTTAAACAGTCCAAATGATGCTCTCTTTGTAATGAAGCATGCAGCTGGTTGGTGTTTTACTGACGGTATCCATTGCTCAGAAAAGCCTATTGAGGCAATATTGTGGTGTAATTTATCCCAAAAACAATAAATATTATAATATTGCCCAGCCTTGCAATATCAAAATGCAATGCTTTACTGAATGGTCAGGTGTGACCTACATATTACTACAGAATAAGTGCTGTATTACATTATTGAACCTATTTTTGCGTCTATAAGGCCATTATCTTCAATTTGCATTAGTGATTTAGCTTCAAGGAGAAAATCCTTTAAGCTTTAGAGGCCAGATCTCAAATAGGTACTTGGGCTGTATTTTCCTTTCAGTGGGAAATCTCTTTCAAAATTTGTGTGTAGTCTAGGACTAGGCTTTATCTCTCTCCGGGATGCCAGATCCTAGGATTATATTATTCTATTGACCATCATTCATTAACTTTGAACTATTCAATGAACTGGAAATGTAAAGTATGAGATTCTGAGAGTGAGGAATCTCACTGTCGTGGCCTGAGACACAAGGTCATTGGTTAAATTACGATACACAGTATACACACATATGGTTGACGTATCAGACATTTTGTGAAACGGCACAAGACTCAAAAGAGAAAGAAAAGCAGAATTTAATGCTTTAATGTAATCTTTGACTATTTAAACTTGCCCAGGGCTCCTACTGAGAAGTGAATGCTCCTGGTGTGAAAAGGAAAGGAATATCTGTGAGCTTGTGATTGGCTAGAACTGAGATTCGGTTTAATCAGCAGGACCATAAAATTATAAGGCTCTCTAACTTAATGAGGTTTGAAATTGGGGCCCTCTTAGCACAGGAGAAGGCTAACATACGTTATGATGAAGGCACCAAAACATCAGAAACTGTCTAATTAACTACTCTGAAACGCCCGAAGGATTTTTTTTTTTTTTACTTAATAGACTCCCTTAGGAATACATTAGATGGCAAAGCATATTCTCAAATGCGCGCTGTGTGAGTGTCAGTAAAGGAATGGGCACCTGTGCAGAAGCCCTGCTTTTTCTTTTCTTGCTAAATAATAGATAAAATGTCTGCATGATCAAGTGATCCTCTGCCAGTCTGCTTGGCTGGGAAAGTTCTGGGAGAATCATGGAAAAAATGTAACCTTGAGGCTTGTTTCACGTCTCTCAGCCATGTCTGGGGCTAGCACTAAACTTAAGAGACACAAACAAAAAAAGATAATGTACTTTACGCCTGAAAAAGCACTTGTTGAAATTTTGATTTGTTAAATCATATCATGCCAGGGATGCGTTTTCAGCACAGTTTGATAGCTCCTCAACTCAAACACATCCACTGAACCTAGAAATCAGCGGGTGAGTTCAGTCAGGTGTGTTTGAACAGAGAAATCACCAAATGGGATAAACACAGACTCCCCAGGACAGGAGCTGTACACCCTTGCATTGTGTTTTTCCATTATAAAAAAGGCCTGTTGCCTTATTTACATATATTACGCAACACTTTTATAGCAAAGCTTTATTTTTCAAAGAGGCTATATTTGTTAAATAAACATGGAATTTAAACAGATGTCTCGACAGCAGGGAGGTGTTTGGTTACTTCAGTGTATACTTAATATTGAATATACTTAATATTACTACTATTAAAAGAAACAGGTTTAAGGATACGTAATAGTATTTCAGTGACCCCTGAACTAACTATTATAAAGTTGAAGGAATCAGTTGACAGTTAATATTGATAATGTGCACAAATGTGCAATAATCAAAGTTTGTTTGTTCTTAGGAAAAAAACTGAAAACATGACAGAAAATTACACAGAAGCCTCCAAATCAGTATCAAATCACTTACTGCCTCTTGCTTTATTATGTTTACAGTGAAAGCACTTAAGGGCCCACAGTTTCCCATCAAAGGCTGCTCGCAAAGCTCTCATTGACATTATGTTCCCCTTCAAAGAGACACACATTCACAAGCAACTACCCAAACACACCTCAGCTGCCTTATATTTAATTTGCATCTAGCATGGCTAAAGGAGATATCGCTGTTCAAGAAGCTGTTACTGAAAAAAGGACACAGAAAAAAGGAAAAATGTTTGCTCTGAACCAAACATCTAAGATGTGAAGGAAGGTTTATTGGACTGAAAAGACTTTCAAAGTCTGGATCATTTGTATGCTGAGAAGCAGACACTGCAGCCTTAAGACAGAATTTTGGTTGAGTTTTCAAAAAGATGGAAAAATATCCCTACAGATTTCTGCTGAACCAAAAAAAAGAAGCTGTAATGTAAGAATGCACAAAACAAAAGCTGAAAGAGTTGTATTGCAGCTTCTGCATGTTGCTGTTAAATACGTTTTTGTTGTTTCCGCTATTGAAAAATGAGCCACTGAGATTTTATTTGATTAGAAATGAAAGTAAATTCAATGAAAAGGTGGTTTGCATAGTATTATATAATACTACCTACTTACAATCCATATCAATGCAATCATATCAATCTGCTTGATTTAGGCTGGTAGCAAAAAAAATCGTACGAAGTGAATATATGCAGCTATTTTTAATCAGTAAATCCATCTGCATGGAACTGCTTCATTATTATCTATCGTCTGCATTATTCATTACAGTAGAGGACCAGTAGATCACTATGGGTGCTTTCATACACACACACACACACACACACACACACTTTAAAGACTCAAGCCATCACTAAGCAAAACCTGTGAATGACTCTTCAGACCAGTTTGTTATTCACCAAGACTTTTTTTTTTACCAGTAATATGAAAATCAGATTCTACCTAAAGGTTAAAACATCAGGTCAAAATAATTAGCTATTTGGTTCATGATGTGTTGCTAAATGTTCACAACACCTTGTCACATAGGATGTCCTATAACTCCTGAAGAAGCTAAAGGTTAATGTATGCCATTAACACCATTGTGTGCCTTTTATATAATGGAAATTGTGGAGCTACAAGAAGTGACACAGTCAAAGTGACCTAGACACATAATGTCTAGAGAGGGGAGCAATGAATTATTAGGCACTGTAGAAATGTAATGACAGCAGTCAGTGAATTGTCGGAGTTCAACCAATATATATATAGGCATCTCAGCAGAATAGAAAGCTGCTGGGTTTCTTTGCAGAGAAAAGACTAACAAGAAAATTATTTTCTTCACACTGAAATGAGCCTTTCTTGAAGCTGACACTCACAACGCCCCTGACATATTGCCTTGTTCAGACAGTAGTGACAATTGTGCTCTATCAGACAAGCACAAGTAGATCTTCCTCTGTGTTATGTTGGGAGGAAGGACAAGAAGAAGTGAATAAAAGTAATTATCAAAATGGGAAATGGCATTTTTCATACATAAGAAACATGAAATAAACATTAGTGCTCAGATCCCTTAACCCTTTAAACTTAAATCCTAATGTTCCATTTTTCTACAATGGAAATAATTCAAACTAGAATTATGTTCCTGGGAGTCTCACACATTGGTTTATTGTTTTCTTTTTTGTTAAGAAAATACATTTTCCTGTACCGTGGATTCAAACCCCAATCCAATGGAGGCCAGTACCTTCCCGCAGCACTAGTGGTGGGGCAAGCATGAACGCAACAGCTCTTACCAAGCAATTTATGGACAAGGACAGCTGAAAGTGTACACAGCCACATGAAGATTATTTTTCATTAAACCAGAACAAACACTTGACGCATGACGATGCTGTTTTGATCTGTTTTTTTCTCCATGTTTGTGTTTCTCTGCTTTTTATCCTTTTCCAGCATCCATACCTATGGTGCCACAGATGACTCGATCATCCTCTGTCTCTTCCCGTATCTTACAGATGGCCCTCTGTAAGATCGTCAAACTGTTTAAGTGTGTACAAAAATGTGTATGCATGAATTACAGTACAGTCTTTACAGGGATAACATTGGTTTTTACATTATAGCACTGTGGGATTCAGTTTAAGCTGTACATCATGGATATGGGTTTACCTTTACACTTTTTTAAGGGCAATGTATAAAGCATATTTGGGTTTAAAGTGTTTTGGGGACATATTGGGGGACATATTTAGAGTTAACACTATATTTTATTTTATGCATTTCTTTTCATGTATTTTTGCAGCTGTCTGAGCCGATAGTATGAACATTCTGACATGAGCCAAAATCCTCCACTTATAGTTGGCTAACACTTAAATTAGTGTTGGTTCATGGGTGGTTGGTTCAATTAGTGTTGGTTCAATGGGTGGTTCATAAGGAAAAATTAAAAAACTTTCACAACATGCAATAAATATCAACGCATTTTGTTTTTCTGAGGTTCAGACAAGCTCCAGCAGTGCCACTTTAAGAGTGCTATTGTTTTTTCCATTTCTTTGTACACACTTAATAAACACACTAAAGCGGGACTAATTATGCTTTCTTTGTGTAGAAAGTCCGTGTATAATGTAGTTTCTCCCAATAACTATAAAATACAGTCAAAATAACCCATCCTTTAAATACTTAAATATCAAATTACCAAGTAATATTTTACTGTAATGAGATAAACAAGCACATTTGCCTAACATGTCTCACATTAATAGTTAAGGCTTTAGGCCATAAAAAGTGCACTCAACACAAGAGACAAGGGCATATTACAAAAAAAAAGTGATTAATGTCTCACTATTGCACACCATTTGCCTCATCGTGTCACTTTATTACATTGCTTAGCTCCATCTAGTGACAGAAGTAGCTCATGTTAGTTTATTTTGGTTTATAGGGCAGTCCTCCAAGTCTTTGTCTGGGTTCTTTTCTTAGTCTAACCTAAATATGGACATAGAAGACGGCATGGCAACAAAGAAGAGGAAAACGACTTGATAACAACGTTCCATTCCTTTAATACTGAGGTGAGGTTCAAAATGAAATCACACAAGAACATCTTGTTTGAATCGTTTGTTTTTGGCTCAGCTGTGAACGGTTATGTGAAACAGACGGCAGGGTGAACAGTGTACAGGACGTTCCACCAACAGAAGGCCTTTTTTGTCCATCCACAGAACATTAAAAACACCCTCACTGGCCACATAATCAAGCACACCTTCTTTGCATCTCAATTCATTCTCCGTTTTAGCAGCTCCCTTTAGCATATTGGTACAGTTTGTACACTTTTAGAGCAAGAATGTAGTCCTTCTGTTTCTCTACAGCCAGTTTAGCGATTGTCAGGATTCCAGATATTTGAGTGTTCAATTCTCCCCAGGGACTGCAATGTAAAACCATGAAAGTGGTAAGTGGTCTTGATTGAATAGATAATGAGAGTAAATACAAAGTAGGGGTAGCTAATGAAGTGGCAGGCAAATCAAATAAATAAAATTAAATATGTTTTTTTTTTATTCATGTATCCTTTAATTGTGAAAATACTAGTAGTTTATCCAGTTTTATATACAACTGTGTATGAACATTTGAGCATCCCTGGTCAAATGACACATTTTGTTGATTTTCCTAGTGAAACAATTATTTACACCCTGCATTCAACATGCTTAAAAAAAATAAATTAAAACCTAAAATAAGCAATGTTCATATGTTTGGGCACACTTCCGGGAAATAATACGACCCCCTTGAATTACAGGCTCCAGGGGTTCCAGGATATTCTCTACTTACTTATTTATTTACTAACTTACTTATCTTATTACTTTTACACCCCCACCCCCCACATCCACACAGCCATCCACACTCACCCAGTTCAAGGTTGATTTTGATGTGTGTTTTGTATCTCTGTCTTGTTTTCCCAGTTCCCAGGACTTACTAGGACAAATACATCAACCAAATGACATATCATGAATAATGCTGGGCAACAATTAATTTTGTTTTTTAATCGGATTGTTATACCCAAAATTAATAATTAATTCCAAAGTAGTGTATTGCGCATTTTGTTTATAAAGCTATATGCTATATGATATATGATAGAATGTCTTGGAACACAAAACCAAGACATACTCAAGTGAGAACCCGGCAATGCTACAGCACTAAATGAAAAAAGGCTAAAAAGCCTTACAAAGTATCGGAGGATCCTGTGCAATTTGTCTCATTGCGCATAAAGAATTCTCTAATAACTTGGTGGGAAACAAGCCCCACTATAACCGAAGGAGACTAATGTAGAGAGTTCGGCCTCGGAGCGCTGTGGTCATCACAGTCTTCATGATGCAGTGCAGCCCCTCCCCAGCTACCATTACAGAGCCGTGAGTGCTGAGTTCTGTCTTGATTGAGCACATCACAGGGAAGTGCACCAAATGACTCCAAGGACACAAGAAATGAAGCTCATGTCCCATGTCCCACCAGTCATTCCTCTCTCTTCTTTGAAGCCTGTAGAAGGAATGGAAGTCACTTCATGCTCTCTGATGTGAGCCTTTCATTTACTCCCTTTTTTGGACTCTGAGAACAAAGATGTTTTGCAGCTTCTACAATCTCTCAAGGATTCACCCTCATTCTATTGAGCACTGAGGGCCAGAATACCAACCAGTTTAGGGCTTCACATTTTTTGCTAAATTCTACAAATAGTGCTATAGGTGTATAACCGTCTATCAAAAAAGGAATTAACATTAACATAAATCTACTGATATTATTCTACAGCTACAAAGGAACTAATTAGTCTTAAGATAATATAATAATAAGCCTAGCGCTCAAGGCACTCAAGTCCCACAGAATAAAGACTGTACAAATGAACGTTCTATGTACATTAACCATCTGGCCCTCCTGGTTTTTACTAAACATTCAGCTCCCTTGTGACCACTTTTGTCCTTTTTATTTATGTTAAATCATACAATTGAGGCTGAAATGCTTTCATTCTAAACTCAACCCTTGAGAAATGTAGTTTTTAGTGTTTTCTTCCAGATTATGTAATTTATCCATTTTTGGCCAAGCAAGCATTTTTATATATTTTACATAATGGCCATATATTTATAAATCTGAAATATCTGAAATATGTAACTGATTAAAAACAACATTGAATTTTATTGTCATGCACAAACACAAAACCATTATCTGACATCCTTAAGATCACACCTGTGTCAAAATTGTCTCATTCATTCACTCCATTGGAGAGAAGCAAGCCATCATACTCCCCTATTGGGAACTAAGATTATTATATAAAATAGCTTGAACGACCAAAAATGGATAAATGACATAATCTGGTAAAAAAACACTAAAAGCTATATATCTCAAGTGTTTAGAATGAAATGAATTTAACCTAAATTGTCTGACTTAACGGTGTAAATCACAAGAAACTAAACAATATGGTTTAATGGGTTACAATTGGCCAAAAGTGGCCACAGTGGAGTCGAGTGTTACAACTGGATATGTGTTGATATATCCAGTATATTATTGATATATTTAATGGGTTGAGGTTAAAAATGAAAAGATCTGAAAAAACTCCAGACCCTTGAGAACTTTCATTCCATATGTATTAACACAGATAGAACAGTCAAAAAATGAGAGTGAAGTGGATAGAAATGTCCCACAGGAGAGCCACAGGGTTAATAAACTGGTACTTGCATATTTAAGTAACAGGACTGATCTTCACTAACCTTCCGACCTTCAGCTATAAGGGCCTCCAGTTCAGGCATCCAGCCGATGGCCTCTGCCAGCTTCCTCACCCCACTCACCACATCGCCCAGCTCTGACACATCACCGTGCCGTGGAGGCCCCCAAGCGAAGGGTCCCACCAGATCACGGTTTATTAAGAGGCGAGTCACAGAGCCTCTTACAGCTCCTGCCAAACTGGCAAAGGGCTCCACCTAGAGAAAACCAGAGTACAGCAAAACAGGGAATGACTAAAGAGCAACATCTGCTGGTGAAAGTCACAAAAGGCCATTTCTGCTTTTAGTTTCTTTGTGACGAACTGGAACAGAGATTGTCATCCAGGTCTTCTCATCCAACATCAGTGTCTGACCTCATACATGTTGTACAGAATGAATGAACACAAATTCCCACAGAAACTACAAAATCCATTCCATGAAATCGGTATATATAATAATATTTAATTTACTTAATTTTAAGGTAGTATTCATGATAGAAGACATACTAATGTTATGTTTTTAAATTATGCATGTATCGGGTATTATAGTGATTTTATGACAGATTACAGTATTTCTCTGGGACGCAAAATGTACTGATTCCACTGAATGACCCAGCAGCTGTTATAGATGCAAAGGGAGGACCATATTAAAGTCTATGTATTTAAATGCAATGTCATTAAAGTCACAGTTGGAGTAACTGTCAGTGCTTTTGTCCATATAGTGTAGTTCGATCTATAGGCCTAGATTAGGAAATTAGTTAAGCCTACATTCATATAAAAGACCAGTTTAAATCCAGAGAACGTTTGAAAGAGCGACAAAGGTATTTCCCCTTTATCCCAAAGGTAGCCAAATGTAGCATGTTTGCTTCTTCTGCACTGGAACTATCAGGTTAAAGCAGTTAAACTAAGAGCTTGCAATCCAGCCTACATCACTGCATACTCATCTATATATATATATATATCTATATATGTGTGTACACATACACATACAGAGACAGAGAGAGAAAGAGAGAGAGAGAGAGAGACAGAGAGCATCTAACACAGATGCAGAGAATTGTTAAGTTTGGGTAGCCATTTTTTTTAATTCAAGAGTTGATTATTGAAAGCTGTGATGTTCAAGCTGACCTGACGTTCGTTTTTACGATTTCATGCGATTGCCTAGGCTTCTCTCACCTCCAAAGATGTTCCCATTACTATTAGCAAGTCTGCCATCGGGAAGTCTGTGAGGTACAGGAAAAAGTGCTGAGGCAGCTCTTCACCAAAGAACACGATGTCAGGCTTAATTATTCCTTTACAGTGAGGGCAATTAGGCACGGTTCCTGCCATTATATCATCCTGGGAAGACGGGGGGGAAAATCAAGCAATAATCCTTCGATCTCCCCAAACAACATGATTCAGCAAGAAATCTTCAGCTTTAGCTTGTTTCTGTTTTATCGTATGACTGCATTTTGCTGAGGTGCAGCTATAGACTTACATGCAGTTCTTCGCCCTTATAGTCTCTACGGCAAACTGTGCAGGTGGCTGTGGCGAATGTTCCATGTGCCTCCACCAGCATCTTAGGTGGAATACCTGCCACTTAGATTAGAAAATACAACTGCATTTTATGGCCAGAATCTGGGACTATTACTATATACAACATGCATCCATTTGTATGAGTTCTAATGAGGTGACAGAGGTGATACTCACTTCGCTCCAGTCCATCAATGTTCTGAGTATACATCCGGAGGAGCTGACCCTTGTCATGAAGTAGCTGGATGAAGTAGTGTGTCAGATTTGGCTGGTAATTCCCAGGATATAACTCCTTCGCCAAGGCAAAGAAAGGCTTTGGGTTGTGGTGGAAGTAGTTAATTTCAAATATAGCCTCAGCATAAGGCAGGTTATACTGCTGGAGGTTGTCATAAAGGCCACTTCCAGGCGACCTGTTGGAGAACACGATACAAACAAGTAGTACTGAAACAACAAGTCAAATAAAACCCTTTTAGGGTCTTCATCCTGGAGGCGCTTTCTACCTGAAATCTGGAATTCCACTTGGTGTACTGATTCCTGCTCCAGCCATCACAACTATTCGCTTGTACTCTCGTTCTCTGATGCTTTTCGCAATGTCCTCTAAGGTCTTCTGCTGGACACTGTCACGGCCTCCACCAAAAAATCCTCTAAATCCACAGCATTTGGGAAAGATTTTCCTACATTGAGAGCAACAACAGCTGCAAGATGAGTTAGAAACAGAAGAGAAGATACTTTTACTTACTGACAGCCGCAAAAAGGACTTACAGCATATGGGGAAATGCAGAGACCTTCTGAATGGCATATGTCCTTGATAGACCTGCTAAGGATTAAGTGTACTGTAAGACCATCTTCCCAAACATGACGAGAGGAACATAATGAGAAACACATTAAGCAAAATAATGAAATGGGAGAATCTCATTAAGCAATATAATGAAATGGTGGTTCGACGAATAATTTCAATCACAATGTTAGTGGAATAAGGACTGTCAAACAGATGTCTCAACAAATGTTGACGCAGTCCTGAAGTATAAAAGTGGACAGTAAAGGAACAGGTACCTTTTCCTGGGGGTAAAGGTATTCCTCTCTTATTTCTGATATTACCAGCAAAACAACGTCTCGATATAATCAGCAGAGACGTCATGGTGATTGCCTAACCTCCAAATGTTTTCTGGTATCGCCTGATGTTCACCAGAGTATTCAAAACCTCAGAATTGGTGTTTTTAGCAATGTTAACAAATATAAACAAAATTCCATGCAGCTTCTGTTTCAGGGTTGGGGTTCACTGCGTTACCGTAATACACCAAAAAGCATGGATCAAAATAGCCAAAGCGAAGGATACTCAGGCTGCATCACACCAATTTCAACAGGTCTTGTCATAATGTTAGAAATTTTGTAGGATAAAATCTATTAAGAAAAAAATTGTACAAATGCTTTTGAAGAGCTCTATAAAAACCAAGCTGCGTTGTGCGGCTAAGAGGCTAACAGGAGTCAAATGTTCTCATATGAACTATTGCAGCCTTCATACTAGTATTTTTCCTTTTTTCTTCATTCGTTTAATGATATACAATGAACTCAGGCTATTTGAATGTATGCAGCAAGGAAGTGTTATTCCTATGAGTATTATTGCAATTTTTGTGCGCTTTGTTTATAATACTTTAGGGAGCGACATATGGCTCGCCGAATTTCAGAATAAAGAAAATATAATTTTTAATGCCAGACATTTTTTTTGCAAATAGTTTATATTTTCATTATGTTACTCATAAAAATAATAAGAATAAAAATAATAATATAAACATTATTGGTTACTGATTCGTTCTTCTGTAAACAGGACCCCAAATGAGTGGATGGACTTTTATTATGGGATTTAAGCTCCAGGTGCAGTGTAGGAGGTTAGTGGAGTTGACTTGTGAGAGAAGTGTCCAGGTCTGGTCTGTCCATCCTTCAGGTTTATCCATTTTTAGGCTTTAACAGAGGACCCGTCCAAAATGAAAGATGTGCCTGGATATCTGTCTCTTCAGCAGAGCAAAAGTGCCACTCCTGAGATGGCTGCTGAGTGGCACGATTTTGAAGAACTCTACAACAAAAAGTGAGTTGTGTCATGCTGCTAAGTGGCTAACATACACAATGTGGACAAAAGTATTGAGACACATGTTTTTCAGGGTTTGGGCTAGGCTCCTTACTTCCAGCATACCTGGACATTTTGGACAACGGCAGGCTTCCAACTTTGTGGGCACAGTTTGGGAAATGCTCTTTTCTATTTCAGCATGACTGTGCCCCAGTGGCAAGCTCCATAAAGACATGGCTGAATAAATTAGGTGTGGAAGGACTTAACTGGCCCGCAACCCCATCAAGCAGCTTTAGGATGAACTGGAATGGAGATTGGGAGCCAGGCCTCCTCGTCTAACATCAGTGCCTGACCTCACAAATGCTCTACAGAATTAATGGACAAAAATTTTCCCACAGACACACTACAATTTAGTGGAAAGCCTTCCAAGAAAAGTAGGAGCTGCAAACTCCATTTTATCGTGGATGTATTTGAATGCAATGTCATTAAAGTCGCTGTTGGTGTAATGGTCCGACATCCCAATACTTTTGTGCCTAGAGTTTGTTTGGCATAGTGATACAAGCTAGTGCTGCCTTTATACATCTTATATCTTTTTCTTTTCTTTTAATTTGTTTGTGTTCAGTCTGTTAATATTCAGTCCTGGATGAACAGCATGACTGTTTTTACGGTATGAATGATTTAGGCTTGATTTAGATTTTTTTCATTCTCAGGTTGTGGCATCAGCTGACACTGAAGTTGACCGAGTTTGTTAAAGATCCCTCCTTTCAAACTGGTGATGGTCTCGTACAGGTACAGCTTAATACACGTCTAATGAACTGTGTGTAAGATAATCATGTCAGATTCACTCTTAACTTTTTTTTTTCTCTCCAGCTCTATGACAACTTTATCAGTGATTTTGAGCACAGGTAGGCTGAACACTTGTTAGTCATAATATTTTAGAAGAAAGGAATTTTTAACTTTAAAAGTGAATTAAGTGAATCCCCTGTGCCAATGTTTCCAGGATCAACCCCCTTTCCCTGGTGGAAATTATTCTTTTTGTCATCAGACAAATGACAGGTAAGAATGAAACTCCTCACCATCCATCCATCATCTAAGCCCCTTATCCTAACCCAGGCAAAAGGTGAACCTGGATAGATCACTAGTTCATTGCAGACTTATCACAAAAGCGCAAGCTCTCTGCACCAGATATTAATGGACGTTTTGACATTGGACTTCAGCATGAGCTTGAACAAGAGCTATAAAAAGAACACTAATATAAATAAGCTATGAAGAACAGTAGTGTGTAAACAGATAAATGACTAAACAACGACCTATTACAAGTTGGGATCATTGGATGTTTCCATGGTTAACTCAGTCTCCAATTAGGACCTACTAAAAAGTGTTTAAGAATACAGAAGTGATAAAAACACCAGATCTTTCTGTCCTTTTCCATTTTCATCAGTTTATTTCATTTTTTTTGTGAAAACAATGTGTGGAACAAACTTTAAATTCATCGAGAGCTTATCGCAGAAACAGTAATCATGTTTCATCACTTATCACACACTTTATGCTCTGACAGACCCCAAAGATGCAATCTCCTTCCTTGAGAAGACTAAAGAGAAGGTGAGTGGCCACTTAATACATCTCTTATTCTGTGGTGTGTCTGTGCTTTCATGGCTTATAAGAGATACTGTGTAAACAGGTGAAGAGCAGCGAGGAGGCCGTCATCTTGTGCAAAACAGTGATTGGGACTCTGAAATTGGAGATTAATGATCTCACTGCAACAAAGGTAAAAAAAAATGTCTGTCTGTGTATGTATGTAAATGATTGCTATTGCTATATATACACTGCTCACAAAAATGAAAGGAACACTTTAAAGAAACACATTAGATACATCAGATCTCAATATGAAGTTGGATATCTATACAAATAACGACAG
>JBBJLR010000040.1:3024691-3045073 GCA_037577145.1 Brachypetersius gabonensis | reverse complement strand
AGAACATTATCAGACAGGTTTAATTGATTTCATGCCAGGCCCAATAAAAAAAAGTGTTCCTTTAATTTTTGTGAGCAATGTATATACACACACACACACACACACACACACACACACACACACACACGTGGGTGAAGGATTTGAGCAGGGGTCACAAACATGGAGCCCCCAAGGACCACACGTGTAGCTTGCAGACCTATTCTAAAAAAGAACTCGCCAGTGAACAGCATCTTTTCATTTAATTTGATCCTGTTGCTATTCTTCCTTAATCACATTTGCATTTCTATAGATTTGAAAATGACAGGATCTAAAAATAGCATTTAAAACATGTTTATTATACATGAAGTTTAGATATGTTTAGCTAAACTCTGTTCTAGTGTATCAAACTGGTAGCTCTTCATATGGCTCAGTACCCGTGAAGCTCTCTGTTTCAAAATGGTTGGTGACTCCTGGATTAGTGAAAGAAACGGGAAGAATTGGTTGTTTTTGTTAATGGAGGGTTCAGGGGTACAAAATTTTTGTATTTATTTATTTATTTTGTATCCCCTCACTTCAGCCTTGTCACCATGTACCAAAATAACAGACATAACTCGTTTTACATCATTATTTTCTTTCAAATTAAACAGGATTTTGTTACTGTGCATTAAAGACTGATGTATTTAAATGGCCTCCACTCTGATTGGCTGCTCTAATAGCACCCCTTGCTATAACAGTCGTTAATTATTCATTGCGCCTGGGTAGGGCTGAGCTGCTGTAGATGGTCATTATTTGTAAATGTGTTGGTTTTTGTGACCTCTTTAAAACAGTCATTTTAAACTTACTGTTCCAAATGTGGGGAATGAATGGTTTGAAATTTTGACAGCGTTTACTTTTAATCCTTCGGGAATTGGGGTCTTAATGCAAGATGCATGCAGGCGTACACTCCACATGACCACAGTATCGCACCTTTTCAAGTAATACACTGCAAGGAGTGGGTGCTATCAGAACTCAGGCAGGTGCTGTATTGTTGTCAGTCCTGTTGTTTTTAATGATGTTTAATCTTCAGGGGATCTCTGTTATGCTGAGAATTATACAGTGGGTTCACACTGAAAATTGATAGTCTTTCATAAAATCACAACACAGATCAGTCAAAATCAAAATAAATGCTTCCCTGATTGCAGAATGTGTTTTTTTTTTGTCTGCCGATTCTGACCTTGGTTGGTTTGACAGGATGGTCCTGTTGCTGGGAAAGAATAGCCCTGCGGGACCTGAACTCATTTGTGTGTAATCATGCTTATACATATTTAATAGTGATGCACTGAAAAGAGAAGACTTCGACCACATGCACTACTCTGGACATTTTTACCCTGCAAATAAGAGCTTTTGTCAAAAAACAACCACATATTTGGTTCATTTGTGACCGTCTATGTTTATGGTCCACAGAAATTGATTGAGGATGTTGAGGAGATGCTGAATAATTTGCCAGGTGTCACATCAGTCCATGGGCGTTTCTATGACCTCTCCAGCAAGTACTATCGTTTTGTAGGAAACCACGCGCTGTACTACAAGGATGCCCTACGCTACCTCGGCTGTGTAGATGTGAAGGACTTATCTGGTATGGGGTGTATTTTGTTACATTTGTACAAATTCATTCCATTCCATTCCATTCTGATTCCTCGGCTACAATGTGTTTGTGAGGCCCGGGGCCTCAGCAAGTAGAAAAGTAGTTTCTTTTCTTGTTTTCAGAAACAGAAAAACAAGAGAGAGCATTTACCCTGGGCCTTGCGGGACTGCTGGGAGAGGGAGTTTACAATTTTGGAGAACTCGTAAGTCTCTGGGGCCTCTTCACCATGCCTCTATTCCACAGAGGACGATCATTATCGCTGCCTTTTGTTTTAACAGTCAGTGATGGAAGCCTGTTTTTTTGTGTTGTGTTTTTTTTTTTTTGCAACTATTTCTTTTTCAGCTAATGCACCCAGTTTTGGAGTCTTTGAGAAATACAGACAAACAGTGGCTTATAGATACACTGTACGCCTTCAACAGTGGAAATGTCGTTAAATTCCAGGCGTTGAAATCAGCCTGGGGCCAGCAGGTAAGACTGTGCTTCCTCTAAAACACTCTAACTTACAAATTCACGGGTGTAATTAATAGCTGTCTTACGTTGCTATTGATGGTGGATGTTAGGTCTGCACATAAGTGTGTAACTATGTTGCTCAATGCTGTGATTGCACACTGGTGAGACAATAATGTGACGTAAATTACCTGCATTTGAACGCTAACAATTAGCCTGCAATAAATGGTCTGACATATTTGACCTGTGTCAGATCTCACCTAGCCTGGTCCACAGTCTACCTTCCTGCAACCACTGTCTAAATGACCAGCTCTATCTAATAAAAAAATTCAGGCCTTGATTGGCTGAATGAGTTGCATTGGTATTGGTATCTCTAAAGCTTATTCCCAAATGGCAAACTCCACATCTGAGAACCACTAGGCTCTAGAAATTCAATTTCTGAGTTTTGAAATGTTCACGAGAACCTTTTGACAAGGACCACAACGTAGACCCTTAGCATCCTATTACCTTAAATCCTTTCAGATACAAGTTAGGACCAAAAAAACAACACAATACAACATATGTCCCAAATACGTGAGTTTAAACCCAGTACCCTCAGGCTTTCATGATCTGTAGGTGTGCATGTTGGTGATCTGGCCATAGTGTGAAACAGTGGAAACAAAGGTTTCAGTGTATGATTTGTCTTAAGGTGACGTGGTGAAATAGCATTTAGTCACTATGCTGCCTGCTGCTGGAACCAGCGGTCCAATATCAGATTTTGACGGTAGCTTTAAAATGCTTTAAAACCCATCCACTCTCCTCTGCCTTCTTTAAATATTAGCACTTCTAGTGCAATTTCATGATTCTTTCATTGATCTTTTTAATTACATTGTATTTATTTTTATTTCATTCCTGTAAAGCACATACTGTGCTGTATAAATAAACTTGTCAATAAGTTGGCCACTAGAATACATGAGCACCTTTTGCACAGCACTCCCAGAAATACTGTTTGCGTTCAGAAACTCTAAAAGATGCTGCTTCTTGTTACTGATCCAGCTTCTCTCCTCCATGACCTGGAAAAATTTTGTGACACAATTTTGCTTGCTGTCTAAATACCGGAGGAGACGAGAGAAGCCCCTCCCATCTGCCAAAGTGGCATCAAGCAGAGGATACATGCATTCCCGCTACCCAGAAAACCTTTTAGAGTAAATTCACTGCACTCCTGCTCAGAGGGGATGCTTTATTTTTTGTTGTTCATATATTCTCTGCATTTCTAAACAGACTTGAGTAGCAGGAGTGTTGGGAATGTGCGTCCAAGCAAACACGATTGACATAGTGCATCAATAATCAGCATCAGATTTAATGATGCTGAAGTGTCCCATTTCCCCAGTTACTGCATGTTCTCCCCCCCGCCCCCATCCTCCTCTCCTGCCCAGAAGGAAGGGATGGGGAAGACCAGAGCAGTACCAAATGTTTGACCGTAGTCGATGCTCAGGATGCTCACAGCATGCAGTAAACATGATTGGTCAAAGAGCTGGTGTTGTAGTCTACTACAGTATCAGTATTTCAAAGACCTACAAACCAATCATTATTTATTCAAGCCTATGTATGTTCATGTGGATTCCATAAAAATATTTCTTTATGCTTTACAGCCTGATCTTGCAGCCCATGAGCCCAAACTGATGCAGAAGATACAGCTTTTGTGTGTGATGGAGGTGATTTTTCTTTTTATGTCCTTGTATTGAATGTTTCTGCTCTAAGCCGTATACCTGCCTAAAGTGATTTTGCTTCATTCTAGATGACTTTTACGCGCCCCACCAATAACAGGCAACTGACATTCCAAGAAATAGCTCAAAGTGCCCAAATCCAAGTGAATGAGGTGAGCTAATTCACCTGCATACCATTTAATCAGTGTATCTGCTTTCCTTGTCATGGTATATCGTGTTAATTCAAACATTTTCGATGTGCACCACACGTTCAGGTAGAGCTGCTTGTGATGAAGGCCCTCTCTGTCGGTTTGATAAAAGGCAGCATCGATGAAGTGGATCAAACAGTTCAGATGACCTGGGTTCAGCCCAGAGTATTGGATTTACACCAGGTAAAACCTTTCATTTAAAAACTGGGTGCAAATTTACAGACTTTTTAAACGGAAGATTCTGATCCTTTGCGTACAAAAATTTCCTTACAGTGATTTATTTTGGTACGATTTGGAATAATTATTAAAAAATATACAGTATACATGAATATTGTTGGAGGAATAATTTGCAGAGTAGTAGAATATGGACAGTAAAAAAAAAATATTGGAAAAAAAAGTGTGCATTTTTTTTAAGAAAATGCTGTTTAGTTACGTTTCTTCCTTGAGATTGATGTACCCTGTAGCCTTACTAATCCAAAAATAATTTCGTTTGATTGGTCATGTGTGAAACTAGAGAGTTGGTTATACACGAGAGTTGGTTATCGCTTTGATTATACACGATATTAGAATAGATTATAAATTATTCTAATATACAAAAATACAAAAATCAAATGCATTTAAACCACATGTTAGATTTGTGCACTCTAACCCATTCATGCATTTGAACATTCTTCCTAATCTGTAAGTCTTTTGAACCATTATATTTGTTTACATTTGCTTAAGTGTGAACGTGTGAAATCACTGAACTAACCTTTTTTCCTTAGATCAAGGGCATGAACGAGCGCCTGGAGTCGTGGTGTAAAGATGTGAAGAACATGGCAGTGTTAGTGGAGCAACAAGCCCACGACATCCTCACATAAAGGAGCTTCTGATTACCTCACCACCTAACACCATGCCATTCCTTCGTTTTACTGTGACAGCTACTGTTGCATTTTCATTGTGGAATTTAACTTTTTGTTGTAATGTGTTTGGTTTCGTCCCTAGGGCACTTTTTTCCCTACTGGCTATTGTGGTTTTCATAAACAATTTCTGATCCGTTTAATTACTTGAATAGAATTGGACTTGTTATGCAGATGTTGGCTATAAGGTGTCCTCTCTCGAGGTATATTTCTATTTATTACTGAAAATAAATACTCGGTTTTGACGCTACACGGAAGTGACCTTGAGCAGTATGTATTGTATCAAATAACATCTTTTGGAGATTGTCAGGCGACTCACTATATCTCTGTCTTGCTGTTTGAAACATTAATTCATTTTATTGGTCATTAATGGAGTGCGGGTTATCTGCTATTCTGCTGTCGATCGCACTAGGGTCCATTTTGCAAGGGGAACCCTGTGGCAACCAACCCCTTTATTTGGCTCCTCATACTAACTGAAAGATCCAAAAACATACCTCTTAATCACCTGTTGACTTCCATCAACACTGCATGACAGCCCTGTAATCAGTTTTTTTTTTTGTTGTTGTTTTTGGTGGTTTGATACTGCCAGTGGAAAAAATAAAGATATTGAAAAATTAGTAAAGAGCATTTTTTGAGCATTACCATGTAAATATGTTTTCCATATCTTTCTATACATCGGTATACTGTATGGAAATTATTTGTCCAACACA
This sequence comes from Brachypetersius gabonensis, assembly GCA_037577145.1. Classification (NCBI taxonomy): domain Eukaryota; kingdom Metazoa; phylum Chordata; class Actinopteri; order Characiformes; family Alestidae; genus Brachypetersius; species Brachypetersius gabonensis. The sequence continues at coordinate 3,039,520 of JBBJLR010000040.1, read as the reverse complement.
TACTAATAGAACACCAAGTACTAAAAGTGGATATATATTCATTCTGGTGCTCACCTGATAATAAACACTGGAAAGACACATCAGCCTTTTTTCCAGGGTTTATTTCAAGTCGCTTTTGCTTTATTGAGTACTAGGATGGAATCACCTTTTAGTGTTAGGGTCTAAAGCATTCCTCTTGTTATTAGTTGGCTAGCAATTATTCACTATATGGAAGAAGGTATTGGGACCAGAGGTGGACAGTAATGTACATTTACTTGAGTACTGTGCTTAAATACTGTTTAAGTATCTGCACTTCACCTGAGTCGTCTTTTTTTGGAAACATACCTTTCAATTCACTACGTTTGAAAGACAAAACTGTACTTTTCACTTCACTACATTTCTGTCAAGGTTCTCGTTACTCGTTACCTTCAGCTCTGAAAGTGGGTGTTATTGTCTCACTTTTCTAAAACGTGATTGGTTTTTTAGCAGATGACAGCCTATCAGAAATCACCAGTAGTGTTACGTCACGTCTGTACGCTGTAAGGCTGCAATGCCAGATGAGCAGCTTCTGCTTAAGATAAATAAGGACTTTTTCAAGTTTGACTAATCTGACCACACTGAGATTTGCCTGTACTGTTATCGCTAGAGGCACGTGAGATGGAGAGTATTGAAAAATGTTTGTTTTGATGTCAGTCAGCCGCTTTGCATATTTGTCTGCTTAAAGTGGTATTGCTGTTTTATAGCCACTGTTATGAAACTAATGTTGGTTGGATGTGTTAATGTTTTCCATTCCAGCTGCATTTACAGCAGTTCAGTTGTCAATTTCGTTCAAATATATAGTACTTACACATACCTTGTTTTCTTTAACAGATGACCTATTTTCTTTATCTATTCGGTTTCATTCTGTAACATTCTACCTTATTTCTTATGCTACATCTTCTACAAACAAGTTAAATGCATTAGGTATTGTATGCATGGTGGGAATAAATCAACAATGCAGTGAAATTTATTGCAGTGAAAAAATACAAAAGTATTTTTGGAAGCAATTACTTCAGTACTTTAAGTGAAATTTGTCTGTGTGACTTTCACTTGTATCGGAGTTGTAACTGCGCTTTCACTGAAGTAATAAAGTTAGGTACTTTGTCCGTCTCTGATTGGGACACATTTTTTCCTAGGGTTTGGGCTAGGCTCCTTACTTCCAGCGAAGGTTAATCTTAATGCCTCATCATACCAAGACATTTCCATGACATTCTGGACAACGGCATGCTTTCAACTTTTGGGGAAGAACCTTTTCTATTCCAGCATGGCCAGACATCGTGCCTTGGTCTGGTCCAACCAAGATGGTCATCATCTGTGCTGGACTGGCCATCAATGGCCAGTTAGGTACTCACCCCTCCCCCCCACTGGGTGGACCGATCTCAAAATGCCCGGTAAGATTTTTTGTTCCAGTCCAACCCTGGTCATCGTAGTCGAGTTCACTATCCCATGGGAAGAAGGAATCGGGGCTTCCTTCAAAAGAAAGATGTTGGAAGTACAATGAGCTGGAAGCAAGGTCCATAAAGACATGGCCAGATGAGTTTGACTTGTCCATACAGAGCCCTGACCTCAACCTCATCCAACACTTTTGGCATTAACTGTAACAGATATTGTGAGCCAGGCCTTCTCGTCCAACAGCAGTGCCTGACCTCATAATGAATGGGCACAGAAACTCCAAAATCTTGTTGAAAGTCCTCCAAGTAGAGTGGAAACTGTTATAGTGGCAAAGGGGGGCCAACTGCAATGTCATTACAGCCCATGTTGGTGTAATGGTCAGGAGTTCTGATACTTTTATCCACACAGGGTAATTAAATGCATCATGTACTTATGAATTGTTAAACTGGTTTAGTAGAACCCAATTAATTACCAAAGAGCATTAACATTACCAGCAGATCCTTTAAGTTTTGTACATTCAAAGGTGGGGCTTAAATGGATTGATGTAGATCAGGAGTTGGGAACCCGCAGCTCTGGGGCTGCATGCCGCTCATTCATCCTTATTTTGCGGTTCCTTGTGGCTTTGGAAAATAAGTAATAATTTAACCCTCAATCGGTGGCTAACTGGATATACCTGTAACAGCTGTGTGCGTCAATTGACGCAGTGCCCAGTTTCACACTAGACGCTTCCTAATAAGACCACTGCGGCAGTCTGTTCAAGCATTCAGTCACGCAGCCTGCCAGCATACATCCACGTAAGCTGCAGCCAGAAGACACAACAAGTGTCCAGTGGACTTTGGACCCAGAGCCCGTCGTACAGCGCAAGTCACCATATCAGAAACAAAATCGCAGATGCCTTGACCACCATTACTTTGGTAACAACATAATCAGTGTTATTTACTTCACCCGTCAGTGTTTTTTTCTTATGGCTGAACGGTATATATTCCGAAGTCAATACTTAAATATTAGAAGCAGGGCTGTACATCTGACAGGCAATACTGATCCAATGGTATTGGGGGCACCCGACCATGACAACAACAAGGATTTAAATGATATTGCATTCAAATAAATAGGCTTTAATATGAAGCCCCCCCCCCCCTTTTTAAGTCAGACACTGATGTTGGATAAGAAGGTCTGGATCACAATCTCCATTCCAGTTCATCCCAAAGATGTTGGATTGTGTTGAGGTCAGGGCTCTGTGTGGGTCAGTCAAGTTCTACCACACCAAAGTCCTTATAAACCGTGTGTTGTGCACTGGGACACAGTCATGCTGGAATAGAAAAGGTTCCTCTCCAAAATGTGTCCACAAAGCTGGAAGCCCAAAATGTTTTGCTATACCGAAGCATTAAGACAGCTCTTCACTGGAAGTAAGAGCTGTCTTTAAAAAATAATAAATTAAAAAAAAAAAAAGGAAGTAAGGGGCCTAGCACGAACCCTGAAAAACAGGTGTGTCCATATATGAGCACAGGTAGAGTTACCTGCTTGGCATTTCTGCCTGGCATACGTCCGCCAGTGCCATAGGATCCTTGCTTTCCCCACAACTTGTTGTTTGTCCTGAGCCAAAGCCCGAAGCTCCCTTGCTCTGCCTCCCCAGCCAGGCGTTTAATGGCTTTTCTCAGGTTTGTGCCTCTGGTCCCCAGGGGCTGGGTGAAGTCTCCAGTGTAGCCTCTGCAGCCTATTTCCATTGGGAATGTGAAGGCTCTCCGCTCGGCTTGCATGCATACTGCTTCCAGCTCTGTGTACTTCGCCTTCTTTCTTTCAAAGGCAGCCACCATTTCTTCCTCCCATGGGATGGTCAACTCAACCATGATGACGTCTTAGTTGGAGCAGACCAAACCACGATGAATTGGCGTTGTCCAAAATGTGTTTGTGTGCTGAAGCATTAAGATTAAACTTCACTTGGAAGTAAGGGGTCTAGCCCAAAGCCTGAATAACAGGTGAATCCCAATACTTTACTCCATATAATGTATTTAAAACACCAATATTTACATCAAACTGTAACGTAGAATGACTAGCTGCTAGGTTTGACTCTGCTATCACACATTTTCCAGTTGCTTGTGTTGATATGGATCTCAGATGTTACAGGACAGTGTTTCTGAGGTTACTGTGGTCTCACAGGCAGTAAAATATATGTGTAGTTTTTTGTGTTCTGTTTGTTGGAATTGCTATAATAACGGCACTGCTGGTGGCAAGTCATTACCTTACTAGGTAAATATGACCTCAGTGTTTACTGTGTATTGATTTAATCACCTATTGTAACATTTATTCATCTTCCACAAAATGTGTCAATTTGAGTCTGAGGCATCAAATCTATTTTAACAGTTAAGTATTGCAAAGAAAGGACTATAATAAAGTTAAGTGAGGGGTGTTCAGAACGAGAATGAATTCAAAAGAATGAAATGATATTTTGTAATTAAGATGTGAGTAAAACATTTTTAAAGGATAAAAAAAAATCAGTGCTGAATTCAAGTTATACACTGAATATTGTGTTTATCTCAATTCAAATAATGACATTCTTTTACCAGCTACTGTTGTCATTTATCATTTAGCTTTAGCTTTGGGTGAATGATTGCTTTGGGGAATGATTAGACCCCCTAATGTCATTATTGGGCCCTTTGTATAACTGGTTACACAACTTCATACCCAGGATTCATGCAGAGCTAAGAAAATAAAAATACAGTATACTGTGATCGTCACATCCACCTGGTTGAGATAGTAGTGAGCAAATGAGTAAACTCTTATTGTTTGTTCATTTAAAGACATTTTCTAAGGAGCGGGGATTTTTTTTGCATGGGCCCATAAGATCCTAGGTACGCCACTAGTGTGGATGCTGAGTGTTTTCTCAGCCTCTATCCCTTTAAGAACAAGGACAAGAGGAGCATGAGGTGGGGGAGGGGTACTGGCTGGGGTGGAACAGTCCAGTAATGAGCACATTCTGAGCATCATATGGCTTAAGACAATATAAGATCAATTTCCTCGGATGTTGCATTTAAATCCGAAAGAATAGGGGGTTGGGGAGGGAGCAGGATTATTTGGATCCTCTTTTTGTAATCTTTTTAGCAGTCTTCCAGGGAAGGGAGCTTCACCTCTACATCACAGCAGGAGCACGGAAAGGGAGCAGAGAGAGAAGCAGGAGCGATGGGAGAAATCCTGTACCAGATAGGTCTTATTAGGTGCATGACTGGAGAAATGCTGTTGTTTTGGATTTAGAGCGTCATTTAGAAGGAAGGCTTTGATTCCCTGCACAGCTTCAGGTTCCTGATGCTCTACTATTCCTCTCCATCCATTTTTGTGTGCCGGTGCGGCACATTGGTGTTTGGGGGGGGCAGCGATGTAATGTCTGATTGAGCGTATCAATGCTATTGTGTGGATCTGTGGGAGAGAAAAAAAACAGGCCTCATTTGCATCCTGATCTTCACGTAGAGGAAAGCGGAGCACGCATGTGAGCTTATGGCCAGTGGGGCCGTGCCTGGAACGAAGGAGAAGCACACCATTTGCATGCCCATGGGAAGAAGCAGGCATAATAAAGGCATCAATTACCCCAGGCCCGGGGCAGACACAGAGGAGTTATAACACTGGGATGAGGACTCGACAAGTTTGGTTGCCTCGCTTATTTTGAATGGACTTTATTGGGCCTTTCCTATTACACTCAGAAGCCACTTCATGTCTGGGAGGTAACGTTGCTTTACCATTTTCTAATGGGCCTTTTCTTCCCTTTCTTATTCATCCGACAAGCTACACTTGAAGACTTGGAGACAAAATACCTTTAACATTTCCCTTAATGGGCCATTCCCCTCCTACTTATTACACTGATGAAGAAAATTATAGGGGGTAAAACGTTTCTTCTTTTGAACCCTTTCTCAGCTTTCACATCACAACAACAAGCAAAACTTCCAGGCCGGGACACTGAACAACGGCTTTAACGTTTCCTCTAATATTTATCAACGTCTTCCTTCATTGCTCTTTTCTTGTTTTCCTTGACATTCTTGGATTTGCCAAAACCTGTTTCATGCATGTCCACTGGAGGCAGGTTTGACTTTGATGATGGGGGGTCGTACTGTGGAGGGTGGGAACAGGGCAAGGCCCACGGCCGAGGGGTCTGCACGGGCCCCCAGGGCCAGGGGGAATACGCAGGGGCCTGGAGCCATGGATTTGAGGTTCTTGGAGTGTACACCTGGCCCAGTGGGAACAGTTACCAGGGAACATGGGCGCAAGGCAAGAGGCATGGCATCGGCGTGGAGACCAAAGGCAGGTGGGAGTACAAGGGGGAGTGGACGCAAGGGTTCAAGGGACGCTATGGGAGGCTCGAGAGCACCAGCAGTGGGGCGCGTTATGAAGGCACCTGGAGCAACGGCCTACAAGATGGATATGGGTCCGAGACCTATTCTGATGGAGGTAAGAACATTGGCATATGTCAAACATTTCCTTTTAGTGAAGAAGCCTAAGCATATGTGGCCCTTTTTACCTGAACATAAGCAACAGAGTGAATATTGACACATTTTCCGCCCTTGTTTGCCTCATTGTGTTTCAAATAAAATTTTCTCCACTAAACTATCCTGAGTAGGTCTAGTCAGTCAGAGGATTACTCTATGCTGTGTAGGCCTGCATTACATGTGGGGTAAGGTGGTAAAAGGCACTCCTGGCAATTATGTAACACTGCAGTTTGATCTGATAGCCTATAGATTCAGCATGTGATTTTTTCTCATGTGTGTTGGTTCTCAGCACTATCCCACTGACCGGCGTACTGTTTACACACAGCAGTAGCAACGGCCTTGTAGCTGAAAGGGACTAAAAGCACCTCCACCTCCACCACTCCACCCTCTCAGTCCATTTCTCCATCTACCCCCCACACGCCTCTGTACAGTAAATCGCCATGGAAACGCAAAGACAGCGGGTCATTGTGTCACCAGAGACTCCTGTGTTCTCGAAACTGATTGGATGTCACATTTTTGTGATTTGCATGTGCCACAACATCTGCTCTTATATGATTAGGTAACATTTAAATTAGCTACAATTAGGCAAAATTATTATTATTATTATTATTATAACGATGAAAACAACAACAATAATAGTCATGCTGTTGTTGTTGTTGTTATTATTATTATTATAGTTACCGGCAAGGCAGCAGGTCATTGTGTCACCAGAGACTTGCATGTGCCAAAACATCTACTCTTAAATGGAAATGTGAAAAAAACAACATTAACAATAATATTAATGATAATGTCATTATTTCTGTGTACATCTCGTCGTTTGCAAGCTCTTTGTAAACACACACACACACACGCACACACACATATATATATGTGTGTGTGTGTATATATAGTGACGCTTATAATGACAGAAAACAGAAAAAGATGGTTCGCCCCAAACCGAGTGTGTTTATGGTCCTCTCCATCCTGTCTCTCTTTGTTTGGGTTTTGGGTTTCAGCACCTCGGACAGTGACGGGTGTAACGGGGCGGTCCCTCCTCTCGCGATATTAAAAACCGTGCCGCGCGAGAAGTGGTCTTTGTTTCATAAAGCGCGTCTTTTCACTGGGGGGCTCTGAGCGCTCCTTTATCGACTCACGACGGATGAAGAACTAAGCAACGGCTTGAAAAAAAACCCAATCAATAGGCTGAAACGCGTGCCATCGATTGCTGAGCTTCATAATTGTGCCCTATATGAGGTTCATAGCTTTTGCTCTCAGATGTGCTTACAGCCTTGTTACTCTTTGTTTAGCCAAAACCTATAACTGAACATGGAAAGCAAAGGAAAGGAAAGCACTGCAGCTTTCTCATCACAAAATGACTTTTCTTGCATCAAATTATAATAATATAAATGCAATAATGCATTAAATAATTAGGGTGTTGTATTAGAAGCTTATTTACTCTTCCAGATTTTTTAATAATAACAGTAATAACAATAAAAATAATAATAATAATAATAATAATAATAATATTATTATTATTATTATTATTATTATTATTATTATTATTATTATTATTATCCAAGAAAAGTATGGCACTATTTTTTATGATTTTCATTTTTACACAGAATTAAAGCACAGCGGCCGCTCTTCACACTGGACAAAGCTTTCATGATGAAGGAACCAATAGAAAAGCTCCAAAATGACTTTTAATTATAGAACTATTTTGCTTTTTTGTTTTATTTATTTACTTTTTGCATGGGGCTCATTTTGGAGATATTTGGCGGGGGGACTTAAATGCTCATAAAATCAAAACAAACCTGAGATGTGTATGTTGCAAAATTATACAGGATTCTATCAAAATTCAGTACATTCAAGGGAAGATAATGATCATGAAAAAATTTACCTATGTGCTACAGGTGCAGGTACATAAGAATAAATTAGACATAGATGTCTATATAAGAATTATAGTGACTGTCTGATTCACTCTGTTCTGTCTCTCTGCAAGGTACATTCCAGGGACAGTGGTTGAGCGGGATGCGTCATGGCTATGGGGTGCGGCAGAGTGTGCCTTATGGCATGGCCGCCGTCATCTTCTCCCCTCTGCGCACCTCCATAAACTCCCTGCGCTCTGAACACAGTGAGGGAGCTCCAACCCCTGATGATGGATCTGCGGTGAGTGGGGTGGCTGGGAGCCCGGTGGGCCGTGGAGGCTTTGTGCTTTGCGCCCAAAGTGATGCAGACAAGCAGCGGAAGAGGAAAGGACGCTTCCGGCAGTCCATCCTGAGTGGCCTGAAGTTGCGCCGGTCTGAGTCCAAGAGCTCTCTGGCCAGCCAGCTAAGTAAGCAGAGCTCCTTCTGTAGCGAGGCTGGCATGAGCACGGTCAGCTCGGCTGCATCGGACATCAACTCCAACATCAGCCTGGGCGAGGTGGAAATGGGAGGCAGCGTGGATGCCACCGTCACCGAGACATACGTGGGGGAATGGAGGAACGACATGCGAACAGGTTGGGGTGTCAGCCATCGCTCGGACGGCCTGCGCTACGAGGGTGAGTGGTTCGGGAACAAGCGGCACGGTTATGGCTGCACCACTTTCCCAGATGGGACCAAGGAAGAAGGCAAATACAAGCAGAATGTTCTGGTGAGTGGGAAGCGGAAGAACCTGATACCACTGCGCACCAGCAAAATCCGGGAGAAGGTGGACCGTGCGGTCGAAGCTGCTGAGAAGGCGGCCGAAATCGCCAAACAGAAGGCTGAGATTGCACTGTCAAGGTACAACTCAACAGTGTCTAATTCATGATGTTCCAGTGCCCCTACAACCCTTTACCCAGTATGCAAACTGTAAACACATACTACTTGCATAAAAAAGGAGCAAGAAGAGCTTGTTGGAATGATTCCTTTGGTTCCCTTTAACATTTAATGGTTGGATATAGTCATTTTGTAAGTCATGTGTCCTATTGTGTAGCATGTTTAAAGAACCAACCATATGTTCATGTTTATCCTAGAACCATACATCCAAGGCGGGAACCTTTGCTTTAAAGAATGTCATTACAACAAAGATGTTGCAAACTGAACATTTGTATATTTGTATAACATTTTGTTTGAGATGTCTTGTAGACTTTCAGAAGCTACATGTTAAATGGAAAATGTTCTTTCTTGATGCCATCTGCCACAGGACTAGCCATGCCCAAGGAAAAGCTGAAGCTGCTGAGGGAGTTGCACAGAGGGCCCTGGAGGAGTGTCGTCTGGCCCGGATTATTGCCAAAGAACTTTCCCCCTCCTTCCATCATTATGGAAATGGTCAGTTAAAAGAAAGATATTTCATTGAAAAAAATTATTTAATGATTGAGCAGGACAGTATGTAAGTAACTGTGATAAAGTTACAAATCCTCTCACTCTTTATCTGACACTGGGCTTCTCAGTCCTGGTCTTAGTACATATTTTAGTTTACTTTCTTCAGCACTCCTGATTCAGCTCATTTACAAGCTTTTCCAAAGCTTATTGGATGTGTTAGAGTAAGGAGAATACCAATCTACACCTGGACCAGGGTTGAAAACCACTACCTTAAGGTATTAAAAAGTTTTCACTATGTATAATTCAACATGATAAACAAGTAATCTTTACTATCCACTAGGTCTGGAGTGCCAGAGACCAAAGTGTCAGGACAGAAAAGAAAAGGATATGGAAGTGATCTCCACCGGGACAGACAGCCCTGAGCTCTGCACGCCAGACACAACACCCCCAGCCCAGACTCCAGACCTGAGCCCAGCCCTTAGCAGCCCATCCTCACCGCCCTGCACCCCACCATCTCACCGAGCAAGGAGCGCCTGCTTCATGCGTCAGAGTGCTGTGGATGAACAGGGAGGGGCTGAGATTCAGGTTCTGGTGGAAGGGAGAGGCATGGACAATGTAAGAGGTGGCACCAACAGCTGGACTGCTGACATGTATCCCAACCGGAGGGGCAGCAAGGGAGAAAGTAGCCGTTCCACCACCCCATCCCTGCTGGAGGAGGAGATTGGTCACATCAATGGACATGAGCAAAACTCTCAACACTCGACCCATCGCGCATGGGAGAATGGCTCTTCCAATCACAAGTCCATCGAGCATGTCTCCTCAGACAAAGGGTGGGATCACACGTCCTCCAATCAAAAGCCCTGGAAGCATGCATCCTCCAACCACAAGTCCAGGGAATATGCAATGTCCAATCATAGAGAATGGGAGCATATTCCAGTCAGTCACAACTCTGTGGACCACAAATCTTCCAAGCTCAAACCACAGGTGCACACATATTCCAATCACAAGACCTTGGGTCATACCATGTCCAATCACAAAACCCATGAGCATTCTTCCTCCAATCACAAGCCTAAGGAGTTTATCTCCACACATGCAAAACCCCAAGACCGCGTACCCTCCCATTACAACACCCGAGAGCATGGATCTTCCTATCGCAAATCACATGAGCATGTCCACTCCAATCACAAACCAAGCCAGTCCTTTACCAACCATACGGATGGTGAAACTAGCTTGAATGACTACCAGCCACCAGAGTGTGGAGCCAATAGCTCCTCTCTGGGATGGACTGTTGAGAACTCTTCCCAGTGGATCCCCTGCCACTCACAGCTGCCAGAGAAAGAAGAAGAAAAGCTAGATGACTACCGGGTGGAAATGAGGTTCCAGCCCTTAGACTCCATCCCCCAGCAGCATTTCGGCTCAGGCATGGAATGTCCGAGTCTCCAAGGGCACAATTCGCAGAGACTGCGTCAGCGAAACCACGAAGGCAAGGAGTGGAGCCTCACAGCCAAGGAAGGGTCCATGGACTCTGTGCAAATGCTGGACAGCCTGAATGTTGGGGTGGATCTAGAGGAATGGCCGTTGCACAGAGATGTCACCCTGTCTCCCCCTTTAACATCCTCTCCAATCACACTGGAACATGACGGAGAGCATCTGAACCTGATCAAAACGAACTCAGTAAGTACATGGTCTGTTAGGGACGGAGGACATGAGCCTTCCCTGGAACTACATTATCTATATGATAAGCAAAAGATGGAGCAATGTGTATTTATTAGCACTGTAATATACTGACCAGTCTGAAAGGTAATGTTTAATTTAGGATATTAAAGCACTCATAGCTATTTTTGTGATGTCAAAATTGCAACATTTCAAGGGAAAAATAATTCTAAACTTCTCTCCTTGTGTCTTCCTGCAGGGCTCCAGCTCTGTCCTGGTGGTTATGGTGATTTTACTCAACATCGGTGTAGCCATTTTGTTCATTCATTTCTTTATTTAAACATAATGGCCTAGAGAATGTTAATAACAGCACTTACTATTATCAAAAAGTAAGATATGCACATGATGCACACTTAGCACCACTTCTTTATGTAAGGAACCCAGAAATTTACATTAGTCGAGTCCACGTACGATGGACGCGTCCGTGTAAATTGTAAGTTTATTTTGTGGCTCCATTAAATGAGATATTTCCATTATTATCCATTAGATATATTTGCTTACGTTTTCCTTATCCATCATAAAGGCCCATGCACAGTATTCTTTAGGACTGCAAGTATTGCACACATTTAGGTTTCGAAGATACAATATTGCCTGATATAATTTATCATGCCTTTCAGCTCAAGTCCTTTCTTTCCTTTTAACGGCGCGTCACGTCCTATTTCTTTTTCCGAGCAGTGAAGTTTAGTGAGACGGTCTTGTGGTTTTGTGTACAAAGATGTTGTATCGCGCATGCGAGGTGGTCAAGTGCAGAAGGCACTGATATGTAACTAGCCCGTCTAAGACTACACACCCTGCCCCCCCCACACCAAAATCCCAGGGTACAGCCCTATAGGACCGCTGCAACCGCTCATACGTCCATGCATCTCCATACCCAGATGTTGCATACTCTGTAAGTCTGAGGTAAGAGCTATCTTAAAGGGCTTCATCATGATACCTTTCCATCCCAATCCAAACACACACGTGCATAGTGAACGGGGTAAGCCTGCAGAGTTCTTCCTTCACCACCACCCCTCCCCCATCCGCCCAAATACCCCCATCCCCTTTAGCACCACAACTGAATGTCAGCACAATTCGGTCCGTCGCTTTGTTCGTTTCCCTTCATAGTAAACACATTCTCACTAGCTATACACTACTATGCTGAACTCGCTACTAAAGAAAATAAGTTGTTTCTTTGTAAAAACACGCCATTACTTGCTATATGACATGAACTACAACAGAGGTGCATCAGTGGTTGAGTATTCCGGCTCATGCTCTGTAAAGTTTGAGACTGTTACCTTTTGACCACTGCTTTCAATATATATTCTATATTACTGAACAGTTAGTATCTTTTAACAGTTTGCAAGATATCATTGATAATGCTGAGTGCCTTTTTAATTGAAAAAAAAAAATCATCCCAGCAAGCAGGCTTCGTATAGGTGACGACACACGAAGAGGCATGGAACAGTCTGTGTCTATCCCAACCAACATCCGAAACCGAACAAGTTGGCTTTAGAAACACTGAGCCTGTGGAGATTTTTACAGCATGTTTGTTGGCCTGTTTTCTTCTGCTGTTATTCTGTGTGAATTTCTGCCTGTCTCTCCTGTCCAGCAACTTTAGGCGACAATAGGGACTGAAAGCAGTGTTAAAAAAATATGCCAGCTTATGTTTCTCAGTGGGACCTGACTGAAAAATCATCTAAATTAATGAATGATAAACTGCTACTGTATATTTTATACTACTCATCCAGTGACATCATCATGTTGTGAAATCATTGCATGCCCAAGCATGCCCTTTCTTACGCAATGATTTATGAGATTGTTTCCAAGTTATGTGGAAAAATTAATAAAATGTTTGAGGTTATGACGTGTCAGCAGTCTTCACTGGCATAAGAGCTCAGATTCATGTGATTTCATTCAATGCAGCTGGAGATGAACAGTGACAAAACTACAAATCAGCTGATGGTACATCTTTCCCTCAGCCGGGGTTTCTGGAATGGGATCCTGATGTGGTCACACACAGTTCTGTAACAGTACTGTAAATTGTTTAGATGTCTTGCTCTTCTACAAGCACCCCCAGTCATTACACAGAGGTTTGTTGAAAAAACACATCTGATTTAAACAAAAAAAACCAAAATCAGCTAAACGTCAGTTAACTACAAATGATACAGGGCTGCTACAAATTGAACACATTGACATACAGATCCGTAGTGTATTTCTGGGCAAGAACTTAGATACAGTACATGTGCTCTACAGTCTTAATATAGAAGTCTCTCTCTATATAGACGCACATATATGTCAAAAAGTATAGCGTGAAAAGACATTGAAGACTGTTGAAGACATTTGGGTAATATATGTATATATAGATGTGTATTCATATATAACCATATGAAAAACATATGCTCTACACTCTTAATATGAGTCTCCTTCTCTCTCTGCATACAATATATACATATATATACACTATATTGCCAAAAGTAGTCACTCACCCATAAAAAGAATTAAATTCAGGTGTTCCAATCACTTCAAGGACCACAGGTGTATAACTTCAAGCACCTAGGCATGCAGATGCTTCTACAAATATTTGTGAAAGAATGGGTTTCTCTCAGGAGCTCAGTGAATCCCAGCATGGTACTGTGATAGGATGCCACCTGTGCAACAAGTCCAGTCCTGAAATTTCCTCCCTACAAAATATTCCACAGTCAACTGTCAGTGGTATTATAACAAAATGGAAGCGATTGGGAATGACTGCAATTCAGCCACGAAGTGGTACTACGTAAACTGACGGAGCGTGGTCAGCGGATGCTGAAGCGCATAGTGTGCAGAGGTCTCAGACTTTCTCCAGACTTCACGTGGCCTTCAGATTAGCTCAAGAACAGCGTAGAGAGCTTCATGGAATGGGTTTCCGTGGCCAAGCAGCTGCTTCCAAGCCATACACCACCAAGTGCATAGCAAAGCTTTGTAGAGGCAAATTTTATAGTGACTGGAGCAGAATATTTCTTTTTTAATTTCACCATGCTTTCAGGTGCTGTGTGATGTTTTTGCATCCACAGAACCTGTTGGCAGTGTTGTCTATAATATTGGTTAGTGTATTGATGCCATAAAGATGCAGATAATTAAGTAAACTTGTGCTGTCTCTCTCTTGGCAGGCTCACCACTGCATTACACATGAAGTGAACTTCTGTGGGACCTTCATATAATGTGACTGGGGTGATACTCTGTTCCTCAAAACAAAGCCACACCCACAGGACACTTCTTTACCTTGCTGGTGAACTGGAGTGATCACGCTTCTCCATCTGGCAATCTGATGGACGAATCTGGGTTTGGTGGTTGCTAGGAGAACTGTACTAGTCTGACTGCATTGTGCCAAGTGCGAAGTTTGGGGTTATAGTGTGGGGTTGTTTTTCAGGAGCTGGGCTTGGCCCCTTAGTTCCAGTGAAAGGAAACTCTGAATGCTTCCACATACCAAAAGATTTTGGACAATTTCATGCTCCCAACTTTGTGGAAACAGTATGGAGACGACCTCTTCCTTTTCCAACAAGACTGTGCACCAATGCGCAAAGCGATTTCTGTAAAGACATGGATGAGCGAGTTTGGTGTGGAAGAACTTGACTGGCCTGCAGAGAGTCCTGACCTCAACCCGATAGATGAATTAGAGCGGAGACTGCGAGCCAGACCTTCTCATCCAACGTCAGTGTCTGACCTCATAAATGTGCTTCTGGATGAATGGCCCAAAAAATTCGCATAAACACACTCCTAACCATGTGGAGAGCTTGTCCAGAAGAGTTGAAGCTGTTATAGCTGCAAAGGGTGGGCCGACGTCAAACTAAAATTGTCACTTATGTAAATTAAAATTGTCACTTATATACACTACTCACAATAAGTTAGGGATATCGTGAGAGACTTAGTGGATGCCACACATACGGTGTTTGTTTCACTTCAGACATTTTTGGGATAGGGAGGCAATTGTATTGGGGTGATAGACACACCTC
>JBBJLR010000040.1:2990995-3008586 GCA_037577145.1 Brachypetersius gabonensis | reverse complement strand
ACACACACACACACACACACACACACACACACACACACACACACACACACACACACACACACACACACTGTTTTATAAAAAAATGAGAGTCTGTGCAAAAGTGCTTTTGAATAACATTTAAAAAACATATATATTTTTTTACATTTATATGACTAAATATAAATACAAAGAATAATTATAAATAACACTATAAAATAAATAGTTATACTGTGTACAGCATGTAATGATTTTACATACAGTAATGTATTCCTTGTGTCCATTAGTTTCCATGCATTCATTAAAATATATCAGGAGCTTCTGATGGAATTTTAAAACATAGATTGTATTAAAATCCCCATTTAATGCATTTTACGTTCCATAATAAGGGTGGAGAAAGGCAAATTAATTCTGATGTTTCTTGTGTTCAACATCGTATTTCAATGGAAAACCACGAAAAAAAAGTCCCCTTAATGCATTTCAGAGCCAAACCCTTCAAACACCTGCACACACTGCTGATGATCACAGGTCACACACAAAATATGGAAAAACGAACCCTTCAGGAGAAAAGGCATAGCTGGACACTTTTATTTTCTTCAATTCTCCTTTCTAATCAATATCTTACGTACATGCCATGTTTTCAGTTGCAAATGACACGGTCATGACAGCCTTTTTCACAAACAGGCAAGACAAATCCATTTGAAGAAAAGTAGGGATAAGCTACGTCGACTAAGCTCCTGACAAAAGGTTCATTGTGAGAGAAACTAATTACGTGTGATTTAGTCTGGTGCTGAGCTTTTGATCTTTGTCTAAGTACCTTTGCTACCATCTGCTGTTTAAAACACATGAGGGTCAGAAACAAACACCCTGTAAGAGACATAAAAGCATTATTTAGAAAACGTTTCGGTAACCTGAAACATTTTATTAACAACTGATTACTTGATTTAAAAATGAATTGATTATAACAGGTTTTCAAGGAATCGACTGAATGATGACGTCATTTATAAACAAGGTGGCTGCAGGTCATTGGATAGCTGTGTTTTTGAGACCAAATCAAATTGCTGTTGCAGTGGAATATCTAGAGCGTGCATGATGCTTGTAGTAACACAGTTTATGTAGTAAAAGGTTTGCTGCTTTAAATTGTAATTAAATAACACTAGATTAATGATCTGTGCGCTTATTAGTCAGTTAAATATACTTGACCACAGCGGCCCTATATTTTATGCAGCATTATTCTGCCAATGCACTCACCACTAGGCCACCGGCTGCCCCTGATGAATTATATATCTACTAAAAATGTAGAGTCTTTTGATGTTGTACTTATACGTATGAACAAAAAAGTATGTACTGATAAGCAAAAATGAAAATGTTTACCTAAAATATTTGAATTATAGTATTAAATAACATACATATAGATGTATATATACATTCGTTGGCCGCTAGTATTGGGTTGGACGCCCTTTTTGCCTTCAGAGCTGCCCTAATTCTTCATGGCTTGGATTCAAAAAGGTGCTGGAAACTCCTCCGAGATTTTGGTTCATACTGACATTTTTCAGCTACGCATCCATGATTTCCTGTTCCACCACATGCTAAATTTGCTCTATTGGATTGAGACCTGGTGACTGTGGTGGCCATTTTAATACTGTGAATTCACTGTCGTGATTAAGAAACCAGTTTGAGGTGATATGAGTTTTGTGACACGGCACATTATCCTGCTGGAAGTAGCCACTGTGCCAGAAGAGGTGTACACTGTGGTCATGAATAGATAGACATGGTCTGCAACAATACTCAGGTACTGTTACTCAGGAATAGATCTTGGCAAACTTTGGCTCCCTTTTATTTGATTTATTTCCACAGAATATCTGTTAACAATCTGAAAGTGACCACTCCATCATACACCATTACACCACCACCAGCAGCCAGGGCCGTTGATACAAGGCAAGTCGGGTTCATGCTTTCATATTGTTTATGAACTATGATACTACCATCCTTGGCTGTAGCGAGTGGCTATTTGAGTTATTGTTGTTTTCCTGTGAGCTCGAACCAGTCTGGTCATTCTCCTCTGACCTCTGGCATGCAAAGCATCTTTCATTTTTTTAAAAAGATGAGTTTTTCGCTAATTAATTTCATGCTAATGAGTTTTTTTAAACCTAACTTGCTAATGAGCTTAATGCACAAAAGAAACATAAGCGCTACATGAGAATTCATTTGCCATTATCCATCATTATTGTGGGAAGTGTACAATCTATGTCTATAAGAGATTGCGAGCCCCTGCTTGGGCAGATGTGTAATATGGATTCGTTTTAATGGAAGTATTTTGGTTCATACCAATCTCGTGTCTCAGCATCCCTTCTAGCCAGTGCTGTCTTGCTCCAGACAAGTTGATTGTTAGGGTTGGCCTACAGCTCTCCACCATCATCACAGCCTGGGACAGCAGCTCATCAGAGAGACACACCACCACCTTACAGTGAAGCCCAACACCGGTTAGCACACTTCAATCCCTTTCTGATTAAACAAGCCATGCATTTATAACACAGAAACAGAAACACACACCTCACCCACACAGCCCTCTTTCTGCAGGTACTTGCGGGCTGTAGCCCATACCCGACTTTTTGGTAACAGACTTCCTCCTGTGACTTCTTCAAAGTTCTCATAGGTGCCAAATTTCCTCAAGACACACTCCATAATTCCAACCGCCTGGAAGAAAAGGATGGAGGAGATTGTTGTTGGTGCACAATCATTCAGATTTGGAATATCTTAATATTATACATATTATAACTAATAATATTATAGACTAATTAATACATTTTGAATATTATAATAAATACTACAAAAGTAGAAAGGTAGTTTTAAATACGTTGTTTTACATATTCCATTAACAACTCAAACTATATATGACAAAAGATGTATGACAACTACTATACTGTACTTTTTTATAACATTTTTTAATGTTTACATTTATGCTCTCATACAAAGGGAGTTACACAATTCTCTTTTCAATTGGATTTTAATTGGATTAACAGTTTTGAGTTATATTATAAAAGTATATTATATAGATATATCTGCGTATTATAATTGAAATGATGCATGTATTTTGTATTGAATACACACATGTACTGTATATGCGTGTTTGTGTGTGTGTTTATTATAATACGTGCTGTAATTACAACTGAATTCTTCATGTCATTCAGCTTTCATACTATCTACAGATCTGTTCATCATTCCAAACACATCATAATTATTTTTCACTGTTTTCAATGAATGACTTTTTGCTGGTTTTAATAATTACTTTTAACATTTGAAGTTGTCCAGCATACTAGGATATTAGACTCACTTTATATTATTGAAAACACTGTGAGAATACAGATCTGACTCTTGTGTGTGATTCTTTCATTAACATACCTGGGAAAGGAAGAGACCTGAACCTTCTTTATACTTCTCTAGGACATTGCTGATGGGGTCTGGCGAGGCGTATTCAAACTGAGGCTCGTACTTATAATCTGACTGGAAAAAGGTCTGGCGCTCCTGTTCGAGATTTGTGGGGCGCAGGGCCACCAGCAGGCAGGGCCCCCGTGGGGTAGAAGGCGTGGGTAGTGTTGCGGACCCAACACCCCTGGCAATGTGTGGCAAGGATGTAGCTGGTCGCATCCGCCCCCTTCCTGCCATAGGGGGCACTGTGGAGTTCACAGTGCAGGTGCTCTCGCTGCGGCGCATCCAGCCCCCAGGACCCAGGCTGGGACTTGTCAGGCTCCGTACTGGAGGAGAGGGAGCCCCGCAACGCCATGGGGGCTGCAGCACCTTTCTTTCAGACTGATGATGACTGACCCTTAGGTGCTGGGGTTTGACCTCCAGACTGAGGGGCCTTCTGGGTGCATCTGATGTTTCGGTTCCTCTCCTGCTCCCCCCTGCTGCACACTTCAGCTTTTGCTCTGACTTTGCATTGCCAGCCTGAGCTGAAGGTCCATTGTGCAGCAGTCTGTCCCTCTGGGTGATGCTGCTGGTTCTGGCTCTGGCCCGGACGGGTCTGGGTTTCTCCTGAGTGGGGTCCACTTCTTGAACGTCTACGCCAGCAGTGGCCATGCCCGCCCCATCAGCCCGCTCCATACAGTTCTCCCCCAGATCCAGCACCATTGCAGCAAGCACACCTCAGTCAAGCCACACGGCACATCTGTCCATAAAAGAACAGATGCTGTACCACTTTTGAAAGCTGACGGAGGAAAAAAAAAAGAGATGCTCATGTTAGAATCTATCAGATCAGAAACCAAAACTATAACAAACTGAAAGGCTGGTACAGTTCATGGACGGTCAGAAGCTCATGAAAGTTGATGTGGTTGATGAAAACCTATTCTTTAGCAAAAGGCACATTCATGAGTTATTTAGACTTGAAGATATTCACAGAATTTCTTTAAAAAATTCTCCCATCATTATCTGTATGCTTGTGCACTAAATTATGCCCCTTTGGGTCACAGGGATTCCAGTGTTGAAGAGGAATTCCACAGATCTTTTTAAAACCATAAACATTTCTCTAGAAATACACTATATGGCCAAAAGTATTGGGACATACCTGTTTTTAAGGGTTGGGGCTAGGCCCCTTACCACCAGTGAAGGACATCTAATGCTTCAGTATATCAAGATATTTTGGAGAACGCCATTCTTGTGGACACAGTCTGGGGAAGAGCCTTTTCTATTCCAACATGACTGTGTCCCAGTGCACAAAACAAGGTACATGAAGAAATGAGTTTAAGGTTGGATGAGTTTTGTGTGGAAGAACTTGACCGGCCTGCAGAGGCCCCTGATGGTCAGGCATCCCAATACATTTGTCCATATACTGTATTTCTGTGAGGAAGGCCTTGAACGCTTCAAACATCTGCTTCCTATCACCACTGCTGTGAGCAATTCTGATGGTACATTTCACATCAAACCACTGAAACCTTGTTTAACTGAGGAATTCCCCTTACAGCGCTCTACTGGGTTTGGAACATAAAGGCTATAGGCCTGGAGTTCTCTGATTTATATTTCTGTTCTAAAACACTTAATAAAAATGAATCAAGACCTTGATATCTACAGCAGCTTATAGGCTAAACCTGTTCACAGTTCTAAAACTTGAATGAGAAATGTGCTTGAAGGCAAAAACTGGTGGAGTTCAATTTACACAAGAGAGGTCAGAGAGCACAAACCTGGGAGTTAAAAATATGTACATAGAGAGATCAGGATACACAGAAGGTCTGTACTTCCTTACTTAATTTAATTTAACTATATTTAATTTAACAAAAATTAACACAGACAGCGTGTAATTTATAATTATGGAATTGAAAATAGTATAGATTAGACCAAAATAACATGAAAAACATTGGTGTGCCAGGAAAAAAAATAACAATATAAAACTAAAATATAAAATCTAAAAAATGTTCAAAGTTGTGAAGCTGCAATCACTAACAACTTTATATTTACAGCAGCTGATGAGCTAAACCAGCATGTTCTCCACTCTACAGCCCTTTTCACCGTTCTGAAGCTTTACAAAATAATTATAAAAATGAATTCACATAAAAAAATGTAAAATATCCCAAAGTTGCTATTTGTATTACAGAATTTGTGCAGGTATGCCGTTATTGTAGCACCAGAGTGGGTCTGCACTCTATCCTTTTATATCCTATAATAATCTATAATCGATACAGTAATCAGTCAGAAGATGATCTGGGTTTTGCATGCGCTCCAGCCCAGAGGAGAGAGGAAGAATAAACCAACCCCAGCAGTGAAAGACTGTCTGATCGACAAGCTGTTATCACATACCATGCGGGGGTCCTTTCACAGGAGAATGAATGAATAGGCATCAGGTCTCCCTCTCGGTCCCAGGGGCTGAAGTTCGGGTCCGGTGTGTATAACGGGACAGATAACGGACCGGTCCGGGATCAGGGAGGAGCGCTGGGTCCCGGTGCCTGCGCTGGAACAAATGACGCGCTGGCGCAGCCATGACACAAGCGCGCACGGGACTGCGTGGCCACGCACAGATCGCCCCGCCCACACCTTCACGCACTGTTTTCACCACACAACAAGCCCCCGCCCACTTACCTCCCATTGGCTGATTTTACCTTCACTCCTGTCCGAGGATTGGCTGCAACTCCCTTTGCCCAATATTCTACAGCATTCCTTTCAGAATACACCGTACTACATGGACTCCATTCCACCAACAGGGACTTGCTGTCTTCCACAAGATTTTGGAGTTTGTGTTGGATTTTATTCATTCATTCTGTAGACCATTTATGAGGTCAGGCACTGATGTTGGACGAGAAGACTTGGCTCGCAGTCTCCGTTCCAGTTCATCCCAAAGGTGTATAATTGGGTTGAGGTCAGTCAAGTTCTTCCACACCAAACTCATTCAGCCATGTCTTTATGGACATTGCTTTATGCGCTGGGGAATGAAAAGGTTCTTCCTCAAACTGTAGCCACAAAGTTAAAAGCATTGGGTTGTCCGAAATGTCTTGGTATGCTGAAGCATTAAGATTGTCCCAATACTTTTGTCCATACAGTGTAGTAAATTGGGACATTTTTTTTAGACTTTGTGCCAAAATATTACATTTACTTATAAGGCAAAAATATAGATCGTTAAAAAACTAGTTTACTGTATACAGGATTTTTAAGTAGAACCTAACTAACGACTGTCCATGGAAACTGCAGATATTTTTCATGCATTTTAGTGATAAATTAAGAAAATATTACTTACTAATTTTGTAACATAAATATTAACGTAAATTCAGTTACATTAAAATATGTTGGTACTGTCGAAAGAATGAGGCAGGAGGTTTGAAAGTAGCCAATCCGAGAACGTTCTCGTGTTTTTCATTTCATTCTTCTTAAATCCCCGTATTTTTATTGCTGTAAATTAAATTAATTTATTACTGTATTTACCTGCTTATACCAAAGAAAACGACAGCTATACAGGGATAACATCGGTATTTACATTCTAGCACTGCGGGAGTTCATTGTACACTGTACAGTACGGATACGGGTTTACCTTTATATTTTCGTTAAGAGTAATGTATTAAACTGTGTTTAAAATTAAATTCAAATGTTTTGGGAGCATATTTGGGGGTATATTTAGGGTTCACACCAAAAAAAAAGCCATTTTAGGCATTTTTTTTAACAACATCACAAATTCACGTTTTTTCACAATTCGCAGGTGCTCTTGGAACATTACCCCCGTGAATTTGGGGGGCTTACTGTTCAACACTATAAACTCTATTATTATGATAAGATAAGACAATATGAGATGAGTCAATATAAAATAAGATAACCCTGTATTAATACCACAGTAGGGAACTTTACATTGTTACAGCTGCAATATGGACTGTACACGATAAGAAAATAGCATAACAAATTAAAAAAAGGCTTAAACAAAAGACTTATAGTTACATATGAACACAGCACAGGACAACCCACCATTTCTTTTTCGGCTTTTAACCCATTCACAACAGGGGGCGCCCGGGCAGCAGTGTGTGGGGATGGTACCTTGCTCAAGGGTACTTCAGTGGTGCCACTAGACGTCCTGGGATTCAAACCCACACCCTTCTGGTCACAGGGGTACCCAACCACAAGGCCACCTGCTGCAATAAAAAATAAAATAACAATAGTGATTTAACAACACCCCGCCCCCTTCCCCCCTTGGTCTTAAAGTCCCCCTGTCCTGCACATTGTAATGGTCCCTCTGCTTTAACACATCAACATTAACCGTGTTGGGGATTGTTAATATCCCAGTGTGTTGGATTCAAGTGTGTTACAACAAGGAAAACAATCAAATTCACATCAGGAATCAGAACCATCACACTTCATGAAATGTATAAATATTTTGGTACTATCAAAAGAACACAAAGAAAACAGGGCCGTTCTTAGGCCTATACGAAATACGCATTAGCATAGGACCCCAAACTGCTAAAAATGGCCCTGAAGAAAAGAGATCTCATCACTCCAATCCTCAAGTCGTTGCACTGGCTCCCAGTTTAGTACAGATATGATTTCAAGGCGTCATGTACTAGTCAATCAATGGTTTGGGCTCTAAACACATCTCTAAAATATTTCATTTTTATATTCTGCACCAACTGTCACTTTAAGAAGCTGCAAAAAAACACCTTATTCTCCTCTGCCTTCTTTTAAATACCTGCACTTACATTTGCACTTTCAATCTTCTTTTATTGACTTTCTATGTATTCTTCATTTTGTACTTTCTGCTTTTTTGTCTGTTAAAGGCACACTGAATGACCTTTATGTATAATAATGGGTTTAATAAATAAACTTGACTATCTACTGAGATCCTTTCTTTCATCCCTCCATCCTCTTATAAAGACCAGTTGATTTTGATAAGAGCATTCTTTGAATTTTCATGCTGGAGAAAAAAAAAAAATCAACAGCGGACAGAAGAGATAACCACATTTCATGCTGAGGGCCCTCGTCTATCTTACCCTCCTAATGTTTCTTCCATCCATTCATTATTCTATAGAAAAAACAGCTAGAGCCATTAGATCTGATATCAAGTTCACTCAGAAAGCATGATTGTGATTTATACAGATTTTCAAACAGACAAATAAGTGCTATTAGAGTTATTAGTTTTGCATAACAATGTTCAGAGCTTGCCTGCCTTCAATAGATCACTTCATCGACTGAATGCAAAACAATAGAACAGAGGGAAATGTCTACTGCGCACCTACTTTGCCCCATTGAAGACCCCAGAGGACATTTGCTGAATATCCAGAGTGATTTTGAGTTATATGAACACAAACCTGTGTGAGTAAATCAAAATTTGCACACATTATAATTCACAGAATGGTATTTCATTTAGTTAACTATAAAAAAAAAAACATTTCTGTCTAGTCCCTTAAGGTCTAAACAATGCAAATGTACCCTCACAGCTACAACACAGTCCTCAAGATCCAGTTGTGTACTGATTTTGAAACATTGTGTTTTTTCACAGGGTGTAGGAATATACAGGGTGTACATAATTTCACAATAAACAGTGCATCGTGTTTTATTGCAGAAGCAGGCCAAAGGGTCAGCTTGAACAGATACGAGAGGAATGATCAATAATGTGAAAAAAAATCTAATCAATACATTTCTCAGAAAGCATACAGTAAAACTTTTTAATTTACATTTACTATTGCAAAATGTAAAAAAAACCAAAAAAAAACATTCATCACTATTACAAAGCAAGTGCTTTTTGGCATTAGGTGTGAGATACACAAACATTACAGTTTATCCTCTTAAACCCTTAGGACCTGTATGTATGCTCATACTTCAGTTCCTTACCCTCATAATATGTGAAAGTTTTAGCACCCATGCTCAGGTTTTTTTAATTTATTTATCGATTTCTCTCAAATATATGCAAAATCTACTGCATTTCCTGCTAATTTTATTGTATTTTCCTATTTATTTGCTGAATTTAACATGCTGAAAAGGGGAAAAAGTGGCATAATTCAAGTCAGATTAAGACAATTCCAGAGAGTAATGAAACCTCTCGGCACACTGGACTTGCAGCCATGGGCTCATCTAGGCAGCTGAAAGTGAAGCAAACTGACAAACAAACCAGAACATAAAAGGATATGTAAAGATTTCCTGCATGTAATTATCACTGGCCAAAATGTAATTAAGAAAGGGAAGTTCAGGAGAATTCA
The DNA here is from genome assembly GCA_037577145.1 of Brachypetersius gabonensis. Classification (NCBI taxonomy): domain Eukaryota; kingdom Metazoa; phylum Chordata; class Actinopteri; order Characiformes; family Alestidae; genus Brachypetersius; species Brachypetersius gabonensis. Next base: position 2,998,951 of record JBBJLR010000040.1, on the reverse strand, counting down.
AAGTCAATGCGAGATACGGAGGACAAAAAAATCTCTGGGAAAAAAAATGCTCGTAATCTGGTTAGGTATTATCATGCTTGCTTTGGGTGTGTAGGCAGGAGACGCTGGCTTTTAAGGAACACAATCAAACTAATAAGAGATAAGGGAAAAGAAACACTCTACAAAAAGATACTATATAGGTCAGGCAAGTTCAGTCCTATACAAGCCAGATACAGATCCTGCTGGAGGTGCACAAAGCTCAGAGCTAGAGGGACCCCACACACAAGCAAACGCACTCACAATGGTTGGGGAAGTATGGTGGTGGACAGATAATGAGAGCCAACAAGCAGCAGGAGAAACTAACTGGGAACACAGATCAAACCAACACAGGGAATTCTGATGGGGTGCCCAAGCTCAGCCTGGGGCGGGCCACCGGAGGTGAGGCAGTTACAGGTATGCCGCTGTTTAGAGCAGGGGTGTGGAAACTTTTGATGATTTGCAGAGCTGGTGTTTTATGCAGAGATATATTTTTTTCCCTCTTTTTGACCAGGACTGCCCAAACATTCACATGTAGTAGTTTACATTTATAGTAGTTTACATTAATATTTATAGCTAATAAGTGACTAACAGGCCAAGGGTTTAAGGGGTTAAGTACATTTCCATATTAGAACAAGTGCACAAAGCTCTATCACTATGACTCAGCTACAAACTCTGTTCTCTTCAGACTCTATGCAGTAGCCAGGCTTTCCTTTGTAAGGATTCCTCTGATGTTCAGTGGTCATGTGGGGCAGCCTTGGTCTGGTGGTTTGGAGGGAGCGATTTACCGAGGTGCTGCCCTGTGGTCAGGCCATAGGGACGAGAAGCACATGCCGCTTTTACCTCGGGTCGCACTTTGAACCCAGCCTGGATTGTGAGGTCAAAGAGCTCAGAAGACGCAAACGTAAGAGGCCGCTCTTCCAGCAGGCCTTTCAGCCTGCCCTGCCATGCCTCCAACATGGCTTCCCTCTCAGAGGGAGAGGCACGCGCAGGACCCCAGAAGATCTGAGGAGCAAGAACCTGAAAACCACAGAAGTGGAGAATTCCATTCTGTGGAAGGATGAATACAGTTAGTTATATTTTACTCGTTTATTCTAATAAATGAACAATAACTTCAGCATAAAAACGTCACCTGTAAGGGCCAGAGGAGAACATTGATGTCTCCATTTATGCCGTCAGGCTCGTTCTTCGATTTTGATGAGCCGGTAGTGAAGGACAGCAGAGTCTTTTTATCCTACAGTGGATTGCACATTATGTGTTTAATTAATTTAGTATAATAGTAATAACTCACTTTGATTACTTTAGGGCATACCAGACCTTACACAGTCCCTGGTCATATGTGTTCTGCAAAGTGTAGGCGAATCCTCGAGTGAGCACTCGCTCTACCCAGCCTCTCATTATAGCAGGGAAAGAGGCCCAGTAGAGTGGAAACTGTAAAACACATCCATAATTCACAGAGCCGAAAAGTGAGAAATATGAAAATTAGGGAATAATCTCAAACTCTCACCTGAAAGATGATAATGTCAGCCTGTGCCACTTTGCGGTGCTCTTCTTTGATGTCATCGCTCAGCCTGTTCTCCTTCCAGGCAATAAAGGTCTCCTCAGCATAGAGAAAGTGTTCAGGGTTTTTCAGCTTACCTGGACAGTCATAACAAGGAGGCATTGCAGGACTATAAGCACCAGAGATTTCCACTTCAAAGGTTACTTTATTCCATTTTATTCTCCGTAGAGCACCGGCTCACTGGCAGGGTAGGTCATGTATTTGCAGTAGTAAAATTTCATGCAAAAACTATTCTATTCATACATCCATGCACATTTTTTAGTTATTCATTTTTATAGTTTTGCATTCTAATCTTAAAGTGTGATACGTTTCATGCATAAATACATAGTTTCTATGGTCCATTGAATCGGTTCAGTCAAACTCAGCATTCAAGATGTGATTTGAATCCTGATGGGGAAAATTTATAAAATATATAAAAAGTAAAGAGAAGGTTGTGCATGACTTGTGCATTGGTATAATTGACATTTGTAAACCTGAAATGGTATTTAAAGTTGAAACTGTGATGTCCATTTCCAATCATTTAACTTGCACTTAATTCGACTAAGCTACTTGATCTCCTTTGTTGAAGATTTAGTGTCAAAACGTACCAGCGCTGTCAAACATTACCTAGTAAAAACACACCATTATACTACGCTGCATTTGTCTATGGCTAACAATGATTGGTAAGCATCTCCTGAAAAACGGTCTATAGTGGATTACTCCAGTCTCACATTCAAAACGTTTGGAAAAAAAGAGCCTTTAATTTAAGAAAACTTAGTCTAAGAAATAATAAAAAAAAAAACTTAATTTAAAAATCCATTTGTCGCAGTCATTGGCACCCCTGCATTTAGTGCTGTGTGCAACCTCCCTTCAACAACATCAAGAGTGCCATTAATTATTGAGCTGATTGTATATTTTCTGCGTATATTGATAAGCGGTGCTTTAGGCCATTCAGATACATAGCCAGGGATATCGCTTGCAACTCGTTTTCACTCCCTAAGTGCAGAAACATCACACTTACCTTTGATATCTGCTGCTGTTGCTGAGGCATGGAAGTTCATGGCGTACAGATCAGACACAATGACCTTATAGCCCTGAGCTGTCAGAGTCTGTACAGCCGCATCCTTCGCAGCGGCGTTAAACGAGCTTGGACTCTGATGAGCATAAACGATCAGCACTGTCTTTTGAGCTGCAACAAAAACGAATAAAATTGAAATCAGATCTTTTTGTTGAGTCAAGAAAGTTGCATTTCCTGAATGCTAAAGGAAAAAGTATTAGTAAAAGAAACATTGTTATTTATTTCAAGACAAAAAAGGGGAAATGCTAGCTTTCAAAATAAACCTTTATAATGCTCCATGTTGCTGGGGGATATATAGTAGGGGCATAAATCTCCTGTCTCTATGGTAATCGGAATCAGTTGCAAATCAAAATCGTGGAAGGAAGCAAAATTTGTCTGAAACAAATGTTATCTGGGTTGCTTAGAAATCTCACCCATTTCCTTGTGTATCCTGCTGAGCAGTCTCCACTCTTCTTAAGCAGTCTTTCCAGAGCAGAGAACAGGAGTAAAAGATTTTTTTGCCTGGGTGTACTTGAATGTACTAGTTGACTGATTAATCTGTTCGCCCTGTAAGCAGTGGCCTATGGACCGCACAGCTCTTCTGAAGCCACTAAAAGCACGACTGACAATTTCACACACAACTGGAATGAGACTCAACCTTTTACGCACCTTTCCGGACACAGGCAACACATTTACTTAGTGCACACGAATCACTCTAAATCACGTGTTGCTCCTACACGTGTGCAACCAACAAGGGTGGTCAACAACCAGGCGAAACTTGGACCTGGTCCATGCAGGAAAGGCACATGTCCACAGCGTGAAGCTGGATCTCATCCAAGGCCTGTGTCCAGACTAGGTTAGAGTGGGATTCCACCAATACAATAACTTTTGTAAGACAAAGAATTCTTACAAGAACAACATTGTAAGACAAATTCAGAGTTTCACACAGAGTCAGAACTGTTCAAAGTGGTGGTGATGGGCAGTGATGGGAATAACGGCGCTATAAGTAAACGGCGTTACTTTTTAAGCAACGAGTGATCTAACGCACTACTGTTTCCCCCCCGAGACAACGCCGTTACCGTTAGGCCTCGTTCACACGGACGTTCGAAATGAACGGGCTCTGAACGCCATAGACACAGCAAGACATTCGACTGGCGTCTGACGCCCAATCTATAGTTTCGTGTATTATTTTGACGCCAAGAAAACGTTGCATGCAGCGTTTATTTGACGCCATCCGAACGCGCAGCCGGCCGAACGCCCGTGTGGACGCTTTGATTTGCTTCAATGAACAGAAAAACGGGCGGCGTTTAATAGGCGCCTGACTGACAAAAAAAAACTGAGAACAGTGAAGCGGTTTTCATGCGAGCAGCGTCTCTCTCTTTCTCGGGTGGGTGGGTGTGTGTTCGGGGCCGGGGCGGGACACCGAACCAGTGATGATGATTGGCGCGTCTGTAAACACGTGGTGTAACTGAGAACGCGATGATTGGCTCAGGTTTGCCAATCAGAGGCAGAGTAGTGCGGCTCTCACACACAAGCACAGCGCGACACACACCTACAGCCAGGAGTCACAGGTAGCTAACCCTCACTGAGAGGAAAGGCAAAAATGTTGAATTTGATAGTTGTCTCTCACGTTGTCCCAAAATAACATTAAAATAGTGTAGATTAGTGTACAATGTTTTATATTTATTTTAGAGTTGTATTCGATTTTTTTTAAAGTAACGCAATAGTTACTTTGCCTGGTAATTAGTTACTTTTATAATGATGTAACTCAGTTACTAACTCAGTTACTATTTGTGAGAAGTAACTAGTAACTGTAACATTACTTTTTTAAAGGTACGTGCCCAACACTGGTGATGGGAAACGCATTTAATGCAACTTCAACCTCCCTCTCAGAAAACTTAGGTGAAATGATTACAAACATGCTACCCATGATATGGTATTGACATAAGATTTTTTACCCAAATGTGTTTTTGTAAATCGTACATAGAGTGAGAGCAAACGTCTGTTATCAGCATGACTCAGCAACAGCATCCTAATATCTTCAGGACTGGTTTGGTTGCTAAAGACTTTCTTTTGTGAGGGAGGCTCTGATTTTGAGTGGTCACATGGAGGAGGCTTTGTTTGGTTATTTGGCGGAAGTTTACTTAGGTGTGAGCCTGGTGTAGGCCATAGGTTTAAGAGGCACTTGCCTTTTCACACCACTTGTGGGGAAAAAAATCAGCCATCCATCACATGTGATGCTTTGCAGAACAACCAGTTTTTGGTGAACAAAAGAAAACTTCAGACAAAGCACACACCCCAATCAAAGCAACATCTCAAGCAGTGATTGCAGAAATGGAACTACAAGAATAGGCCAGAAAACTAGGTCCATACTGAATATCCAAGCCTGTAGGTGTCTCCTACAAAAGTCTACTTCACAGGTTCTTTAATTCATACATAATTGAAAAAGCCTTTACAATAAGAAATGCAGCGGTAGGAGTTTAGGGTAGATTAGGCTTTATTGCAGAATCAGTTTCAATGTGAGTTGGTACAGGTTTGTAAGAAATCCTTAACTAAGTCCTCACTGATTATTTTGGGAAGACTTGTCAGATAATTAGTTTAAACCTAGACTTCAACTTAAATCTGAGTGATCCCATATTTACATCTTCACATTTCATGAACTGAGAAGAAGACCTGGATCATTATGAGTCGGTCCGAACCAGTCGCAACTTCAGGATTTAGTCAGCCTTGGTCTGGTTGTTCGGAGGGAGTGGTTTACCAAGGTGGTGCCCTGTGGAGAAGCCAAAAGGCTGAGATGCATGATTCTCTTTCACCTCAGGACGCACTCTGAACCCAGTCTGGAAGCTGAGGTCAAAAACATCAGTTGGAGCAAAGGACAGAGGCTTCTCTTCCAGCAGCCCTTTTAGCCTGGCCTGCCACGCTTTTAGCATAGCTTCTCTCGCGGCTGGGGGAGTATGGCCTACAGACCAAAAGATCTGGGGGGCCAGAACCTGAAAACCACAGAAACGCAGAACTCCGTTCTGCATTAAGACACAGTTTGTGTTATTTTAAGTGGTGCTGGTTTACCAAGAAACATATAAGAGATTTCTTTAAGACAAAATGGTTCAATTCACCTGTAAGGGCCATAGCAAAATATTAATGTCTCCATTGATGCCATCAGGGAGGTACATAGACTCTATTCCTCCAGTAGTGAAAGACAGCAAAGCCTTCTTATCCTACAAAGTGAATAAACCATAACATTTTAAAACTATTATACAAATAATAAAAAGCTTTGTTTATGTGTAATTACAATTATTTTCTATTTTTGGTTAAAGTACCAAAAATGTCATAAATTTGCCGGTTTATCAGGTACACCTTCACAGAAATTAAACACAAACTGTACATCCATTCATACATTGTGTGTGTTAGAAAAGTTGACTATCATTTCTGGTATCTGTTTAACTGAGCATTGGAATGGGCAAAACAAGAAAATGTGGTAAATGTAGCATAAAAGATGAAACTCGGCGTGTCAGTCATTCTGGGGATTTGAAACAAAAAATCTACCAGTGGTGTGAGAATAGGACAAAAGGATGTCCATCTGGACAACAGATAACAGAAACTGGGGCTGCTTTACTGCTACAATTTATTCATGTTCAGATGGAAACTTCCAGCATGATAATGACCCATGTGGTATCCACACTGAAAGTATCTGTCCAATGTTTTAGCAGCCTGTATAGTCACTCACTGGACCTCAACCTTATCAGGCATCTTTGGGTTGTGGTAGAAAGAGCTGTTCACAGCAAGAACAAGTTTTTCTGAAGGCACATCATTACACAGGTGTCCTTAAAATGGAAACTGTAAAAGTGTGCATCTCTGTATCAAGATCAATCTCTGTATCCTGGGGACCCAGTACCAGGAAGCATGGCAAGGCTCCTAGTCTGCCCTGCAAAAATTGTCCACTGGTGTTCCTCAGGGCTCGGTAGTTGGACCGCTTCTATTTTCTATATATACTGGTTCTCTTGGGGATGCATATCCCCACATGGTTTTTCCTTTTATGAAGATGACACTCAACTTCTCTCTCTCTCCTCTACTAAATGCTACCGTCTGCTGAATGCTGCAAATGTTAACATAAATGTAAATGGGACCCACAGTACTACAATGTGTCAACTGTTCACAACACGGCTGACACAGATCCCCAAGTCTTTTGTAAACTGCATCAGGTGTGTTATGATAGATAATACTTAAATCTGTAAGGCAATGGGTTCCCTCAGTGGTAGGATTAAGAAACACTGCCCTATTGTACAGACAAGATACACACCCAGTCTGAAAAAACGTGACAATTTCTTTTTTTTTTTCTGTGTTTCAGACCTTAAACAAGCCATTGTCGTAAATCTGGGCCAGAGTGTAGGCGAATCCTTGAGTTAGCACTCGTTCTATCCAGCCTTTTAATATAGCAGGGACAGTGAACCAGTAGAGTGGAAACTGCAAAAAAAAATAAAATAAAACAACTGCAATTAATTTTCAGATGCCAAAATACAAACCTTATTCTCACGTCAAACATGTATCCATTTTTCTCATTTAACAAAAGAAGTGATTATAGATCATGAAGCCAGGGGCATCGTTAGACCTGGACATCCTGGGCTAAAGCCCCATAAATTTTATGAATTGTCTGGATAATAATAATAATATTATTAAAAATAATAATAATGAGAAATAGACAATATCCCTGGATCTAATTGTATTCATCAGTCATTCAGAGCTTTTAGAAATGGCCCAACAGACTAAAGGACCAATGGAAATTGCTGTTAAACAGTTCATATTTAATCTCTTCTACCAATAAGCTGCTATTTTGAAGATTTTCTAACGACATCAATGTACAAATGAAAATGAATAGCAATAAGTGAAATATAAAGTATACTATCCAAACATCTAACCTGAAAGATGATAATATCGGCCTCTATCACTTTGCGGTGCTCTTCTTTGATGTCATCAGTCAGTCTGCCCTCCTTCCAGGCAAGAAAAGTCTCCTCGCCATAGAGGAAGTGTTCGGGGTCCTTCAAGTCACCTGGACAAAGTGCACATGCAGGACTCAATACACTCGCATTTTCTCTGTTTGTGACATTTTCTATGCTAGAACTAACTATTTTGCAGATGTTTATATAATGTAAAAGTGCCATATCATGGAAAATTGTAATTTCCTTTCTTTTCTCAAAATAAGAGAGAATGTAGTATTTACAAGCTTTAAAAAGTACAGTTCACTCTCCAGTCCAGCGTTTATCACACACACACACACACACACTCTCACACACACACACACACTCACACACACCCACACACTCACACACACACACACCCACACACACAC